>VZTO01024682.1:61540-81734 GCA_013400615.1 Syrrhaptes paradoxus
GACAGTAAAGAAAACCCAGAAGTGCCAGGGAGCTTTCTTCACTCCAGCTCTCATGTCTTTAGCAAATACTTTCTAAAAAAAAAGATTAGCAGGAAATAAAAAGGTGAGGTGATTTTTATCTGGGTAATACTTTTTTTCCTGTGGGCAGAGATACAGCAGTGCCACTTCAGCCCAGACACCAGGATCCAGCATCCATGCAGTGCCACAGCCACCTCATCAAACAGCCCCATCCATTAAAGCTGCCAAGCAGAGTTCTGCCAGTATTCAAGGCACCACATCTACAGCTCTGTCCCAAGGAGGTGATCAGAGCCAGCACAAGGGGCTAGTTTACTATTTCATTTTAGCCAGTTTACTGATATCTAAACTTGCCGCTTGGGGTCACACAGCAAAATTTACATATTCATTACACAATTAACCACACTAACTGTGTGGTATTGTGAGAATAAAAGGTCTGATAGAACTATTTGGAAATCTGGCTTCATTTTGAAACAGCTGCATGATTAACAACAGGAAGAATTATCAAAACTGTCATAAAAATATATACACCATTACATTAGTGTTTAGCGAAGCTGAAAACATAACTGGCAGACGGCAATTGTGCTAAGGTCAGATTCTCATAGGTTAACCATTAGATAGGGGTGAGGTTTTTTTTTTTAAAAGGGGGCACTTTGGAGAAAGGAAACATCTGCCTTGGGGGAAGTTTGATAAGGCAAAGATAGATGTACACAACATTATTCACAGCAATTCTTCCGAGACGTACTGTGGGTAGAAGCACAGAACACTTGCAAAGATTTTCCTTGCCATCTCCCCACTTCATTGAAAAGGCACATGTGCCTACAAAGCTGAGTCTCCGGAAAAGAACCACCACCACTGTCCTCAGCAGATTCTACAGTTTGATATGTTTAAACTTTAAATCTGGCCAAATCTAAGTTTGTATTTTAAATCTGATCTATACTGTCATAAATTAAAGCAGGTCATGCCCCTCTTAATCTTTTTTCCAACATGTCTAATGGAAAAAAAAAAATCAAACTGTCTTTATATACTTGAAAAATCTGTGCAGTTGCAATATATTACTTTCTAGAATGGAAAATTTTTATATAAAAACTTCATAAAAACAACAGAAATGAAATTTTGTTTCTATTTGCTTTTAGCGGCTTTGATTAAAATACAAATGTACTGAAAATACATTTTAAGTCCCCCCTTTTCCCCTCCCTCACTTTTGCATGTAAATACTGAGGACTCTTCCATGCTATAACTTCTAGAGCTCTTCTCCATATAACATTCCATATAGTCAAAATATATTTACCAGCCCCTCCTAAAAATACTCAGATACAGGCACACTAAACACTTAAGTATTCATTTTTTTTCATTTCATATGATTATTCTGGCGAATTGATTACACGTAACCATGCACAGTACCCCCACAGACTATTTTCAATGTGATTCCCAGCCTTTCGGGAGCACCTGAGGAAGTACAGAGAGCCACAGACTGTAGAATAAAACAGTTTTTCAAAGGCTGCAGGATGGGATCAGAGGAAGATCAGTGCTGACAACTCCAGCACGTGAGAAGCAGCTCCTGTGGAGGCAGACATCCCCCAGCCACCTGAACATGTCAGGCAAGACATCCCCTGTAAGCATGGGCCAAGGGCCAGCAGAAGGGTCCTCTGCACCTTCAGAGTGTGAGAGCTGGAGGATCCGAGTGCTCATCACAGCCATTATGTCACACTGATATAATTTACTACAACTGCACGCTGATGAGTTTTCCAGTGTCTGCCGCTGCCAATTAACATAATCATATCCCATGTAATTAACCACAGACAAGCACAACTGACAACTGTATTTGCTATTGCCATGCCTGAGTTCTCGTTCTTGTCTGTTACAGTCCATATAAGCTATCAAAGATCACTAGCTGTACTTCACATAGCCAGTTCCTTCCCTTGACAACTAAAACTGCTGTAGTTTCTTTCCCTCCTGCTAACACCAAGCCCAGAAAGGGTATATGTCTCCGATGTGAAGTTATTTACTAGAGATTAGTAAACAGATATACTAGATGCACTATAACATTCAATTTAAATAAGAAGGCAAAGCCTTTGATGTAATACCATTAAGTAATTTATACTTTGCTTCTTATTAAGAGGCATTTAAAAAGGAAGCTATTAAATTTATATAGGGTAAAAACCAATGACAAAACACAAAATGCTCATTCATTAACTCATTCACCCTCGTGCCTCCCAAGCCATTACTTCCCTTATTACCAAATTGCAATAAACTTCCTACTTTACTACCTAGCAAACTGCAAAATTAGAATGATAGCTACGATGTTATCTGATTAATAAATAGATGAAAGTGATGGCTGGGCATTTATTACATAAAGATTTGTGTTAGTTTTCCTAATATAAAAAATGATTAATTACTTAGTGCACAAATAAAAGTGTTTGGGTACATTTTTTTCCTGAAAAATATTGTTCCTTTTATTGTGTTTGTAAAGTTGGTTAATTTATCTGTGAGCCCAAGAATATGGAGCCCTTTGTGTTCAGACAGTATTTAGAAACAAGGCAAGTTTCAGCTGAAACTTGACAATGTCCCACAGCACCCTTTGCAACAAAAATACATTTTACAAAATAACCACTGGGTATAATATAAATGTACTGTAAGTTATTTTCAAAGAGGTGAGAATGCTTTAAAACAAGTTTACATATTAATAAACATGAAAAAGACTCATTTAGCTTTCTATTTTAAAGAAATATTAAGAATTAGTGCATTTTCCTTCTTTAGAATTCTGAGAGTAGCCTACTTTACCCACACCAAATAACACATTTCTTTAATTTCTCGTAAAATTATGCTCCTCTTAAATCACTTCATCTACCTGGACTTGTACGAAGCCTTTGACACTGTCCCTCATGGCACCCTTGTCTCTAAATCGGTGAGACATGGATTTGAAGGAAGGACCACTCAGTGGATAAGGAACTGTCAAGATGGTCACACTCAGAGTTGTGGCCAACAGCTACTGCAAGGTACCTCATTAGAGTTGAATAACAGAGAAGGGACAATAGTGAACTGATTTCTTTAGCACAATGAAGGCCAAGAAGAAATTAAACATTGCTAACTTTATAATAAAGCACCAGATCAATATCTCTGAACAGCATGTTCCATTTTTCCTAATTATATCAACAGACCACAAAAATTCTGATTGGCGAGAAGAACAGAGACTGACATATGGAAGAAAGGGGAAAAAGAAATTGTTAAGCAGTATGGCAGACTGTAAAAACAGGTTATCTGAAGAGTCTGGCTTCGCTGAAGCAAGCCCAGGACTGCTGCTCTTTAGCAGATGCTGCCTGCCACCCTGAGCCGACTCCCTGCAGTAATCCTTTATTGCTGTGGCTGCTACAGACGGGTCATTTCTGTCACACCACCAGCATGGTGATGCCTGATAAGCCACCACTTCTATGCGCAGATTAATATTTCACGTAGCATGAGGTAACTCTTGGCAAGGGTGAGCGCCATAATAAAATAATCCTAGACATTAAGAAAAATCCTTTATAATTGTCAGTTAAAATTTACAGTCCCTGTTAGGTATTTGTATGGCCTCCAACAGCAGCATCTCAATGCCATTTTTGATGCATCTAGCTCAGACTTCTCTAATGAAATACAGAAGAGTCCTTAGCCTCGTTGCTTTGAAAGAGGAGAGCCAAAGCATGGAGTAATTAATTTATTCACTTGAAGTCATCCACCAGAAGACTGTGGAAGAGAGAACGGTGATCCCATGTCTGCAGGGTACTGGGCTACAAAACAAGTTTTTGTGATATGCTTGTTTCTGGCTGCCAGGAAACTTTGTCTTTGAGAAGCAATCACGGTCTACCAGACCAAGACAGCATTTGGAGTCAACAGCACATCACAATGATGTAACACGCCCAGAAAAATCAGGCACCAGGAACCAATCAGTTCTTAAACCCCAACTGTAGCAACAGGAGACAAAGCTAGTGCAAGAGTGCTGTCCTGAAGAAATGAAAGGCAGAGATGTGGGGAACAGGGCACAGAGGAAAAGAGAGAAGGAGGGAGAGGCAGAGACTGATGGAGAGACACAGGCAGAGAGGAGACAGACACAGGCAGACATGTAGAGACCGAGCTCTGGCTCGGCTCAGTGCTACCAGCCCAGCAGGAATGCCTCCTACGTGACGCCACAAATATTTGAGAGTGCAACCTGCCTCCCAAGGAAGGAGGATGGCTTCTAGCTGTGCTGCCTCTAGAAGACTGACGAGATACTGAGCAGCACAGCTCTCCGTATGTAACACCACTCCCAAAGATGAAAACACATATTTAAGCAAAAGCAAATACTACTCTTTGTCATCAGTAATTTTTTAACAAAAAAAAGCTATGGTACTGTTTGTAAGAGTGAATTTAAACAGATGGGTATTAAATACGACATGGAAAAAAGTTTTCTTTGTTATTCTCTAGAACAGGAGATATTCTTGACTAAAATTTTAGTTCATCTTATGCTGGGTTTTTCACTTCATCCTCCTTTGATGTAAAAAATGAAGTAATTTTTCTTTTTCTTCACCATTTTTGTCTACCTTGATCACAAACCTTTTAGAGCAGAATGGATAAGTGTTCTGTCTTGGTCTCAAAAAGTAGAAGACAAAGTTGTCTACAATTCAGACAGGCTTACAAGAGTCTTCTTTAACCAAGACAGGTTACACAACACTCTTTCACAATATAACTAAGTTATCCACAAAGAGCAGAAAGTAGTAGATCAGGAAATATTTCTCTTGGTGGACCTGGGGAGATACTGAAACATCACCAGGAACACAAGAAAAAATACAAATGAAATCCTGAGGAGTTGAAAGATTGTCTATTTATAACAGATTTGTCTTTCCTAAAAACCCTTAAATACACGATTTTTCCCTCCTCAAAAATAAATTAAAGCAATGAATTGAAAACCTCTTCACATTAGATTGTTTTCAAACTAAGATGAATATTTTGTCTCTGTTCTGATCTTTTCTTTCTTGGGCATTTTCCTGTTATTTTATATTGAATCCTGGAACTGACCCTATTCTTGTCTGCTGCTTTTTGACTGGCTGCTCTCTAGGTAAACTGGCTTAGGGGAAAGACACTTGACCAAGTAGGTGGAAAAATAAACAATTGCACTTAAGTTTAAAAAAAGGAAAACAAACCCAAACCAAAAAGATAAAGAAGGCATCTCAAACAAAAAGAGAAGAGAAAAATCCATCGCGAAGTGGTAAGATCTGTAAAAGTGTGTGTGTGTGGGGGGGAATATATATATACCCACACAGAGAATAAGGACTCACTAATGATACAGATCAAAGGAGAAGAGGAACATGCATCAGAGAGATTGAAGATGTTCTGAATGAGAAGTACAATATCAATATATAAAGTATGAATAATTGTAAAACATCAAAGTACCACTCAAACTTCACAAGTCTCAAATTTAGACTTGAGATTCATGAAGCGAGAGGTAAAGGGAGAACCATCACAAGCAGTCAACTTCAAACTGAATACTGAGGGGGAAGAACCCGCTCCATCAGGGACTGTCGCCAGTCTCGCCAGCCTCCTGGGCTGTCTGACCACGCAGGGGAAACCCCACCACGTGTGCTGCAGGGGAGGAGTGCATGGATCCAGACACAGCTCCAACATCCCTCGAGGTAACTCACCTGGAAAAGGGAGCTGAAAAGCTTTTTTCACCATTCCAGTGTATTTCTGTGATGATTTAAAAACACATACTAACACATACCAGTCATAAAAATCCAGTCTAGGAAGAGTTGTGCCTGGAGTCTGGCCTGTCACCATCAAATCAACTTAACCATTAGATTTGCTTTAGGTGCAAGGAGAGAGAACTTGCTTTGTTTTTAAGCTTGAAGAAGCTCAACAGAAGAAATTACTGTAAGCATGCTGGAGAAATAAACATTGTTTCATACAGTACACCAATACTAATCACACCAATCATAGCTCTTCATTCATTCCTGAACTATTTGAAACCTTTCCCATCTAACTCGAAATCTGAAAATTCAGGTTATTGTGACAGATTTAATCAATTCACAAATGTCTGACTACTCTATACAGAGTAGAAAATTATCAAAGTAGTTTTTATGTGATCTGTCTTATCTCCTGAAAGGCACAGGAAAAGAAATATCACAGCTACTCCACTAACAGTCAGCTGGAAAACAAGATGATACTATTCAGATCTCTTAAAAACCTCATGAGAGGCCTGACCCAACTCCCCCTGAAGGAAATGGGAATCTTGCCATAAGCACCAACAGATTTCATTCAGACAGGAGGCAAATGCTGAAGTGCAGAAAATTGAGAGAGACTAAGTGATCACTGCTCTAGCAAACCCAGTTAGCAAACACACACCCCTAATGCCCAAAGCCTGTCCCTTGAACGGCTGATAACACTGTTTTGGTTGAATGATTTTGTTGTACATATTCCCCCTGTTACTCACCTTTTTAATATTCTGGTCATTTAATCAAGATGAATAAGTACCTCAGTGAATATTTACTTGCTGTTTGCTAACTCGAATAAGACAGTTTTCACTATCACTCACGTGTCACTGTACAAAGCACAGAAGGACTGAAGCAGCCGCAGTGAGCAGTGGTAATGGAACAGAACTCCAATGAGC
Source organism: Syrrhaptes paradoxus (assembly GCA_013400615.1). Lineage (NCBI taxonomy): Eukaryota > Metazoa > Chordata > Aves > Pterocliformes > Pteroclidae > Syrrhaptes > Syrrhaptes paradoxus. Next base: position 68,175 of record VZTO01024682.1, read on the forward strand.
AACCTTAATTCTGAATTACTGCTCTTTCTAGGTAGCCAATTTATTTTTTTTAATAAAATTAGAAGCCTTGTGGCTTAGTCTCCTATGTTCCTGGCAAAGCGAGATGACAGTGTGAGCTGATCATAGCAAGGTATTCAAGCTGGTAAAATCTGACTGCAAAGGATAGGCAAATGGACTTAATACAGAGTGCGTGAATAAAAAAAGCGATGAAATTCAGCATTGATACATGTGAAGTGATGCATACAATAAAACCAATCCTGGATTGATGAGATCTGGCAACCTATTAGCATTTGGAGGGGAAAAAATAGAAGATCTTGGAGCTATAATCATTCAGTTAAAATATCGGCTCAATGCTCAGCAGCAGCGGAAGAAAACAGCACACTAGGAATAACTAGGAAAGAACAGAAAACAGAACAGGAAACATCATTATGGCACTGAATAAACACACGGTGAGTCCACGCTTCCAATACTGTGTACAGTTCTGCTTCTCACCTACCTTAAAAGGATCTACTGAAACTAAGTAGAGAGAGAACAGTGATGATTGAAATTATCTCAAGAAGACTTAAATTGAATGCACTTAATCTTGGGAAAGAGCAAACTGAAGAGGAATATAAAGCCAGGAACAGAACAGACAAGGTAGAAAAGGAATAGTTGCTCACTCTGTCTAACAACAGAAAAATTTGAGAGGAAGCAGTAAAATTATCAGCATATGTTTAAAACAAATACTGTTCATGCTCCACTCAGTTCTACTGTGGAATTCTCATTGCTTTAAGATGCTGTGGATGCTAAAAGTTTACTTGGACCTAAAAATCATTCCATGCACAGAAGAAAAACCAAAACCTAGCAACAGTTTCTATTTCTCCCACCAAGGCAAAGTCAAAAGAAATATTCAAGTCAGGGCATTACTGAGACCGAATTACATATTTATATCCTTCTCTGTACAGCCTTAACGGGGGGCTCTGTTTTCTCCTACCAGAACCTCTAGAATTCTTAGGAGAAACTCCCGGAAAACAATCAGGAGATTTTTTTTCTCTTTAACATTTCCCACCGAACTGGTGAGGTGCAGGAAAGGAGACCCATGACATGAATCACTGTTAACAACTAGGAAAAAATGAATGCGATGCCCAAGATCTGATATCAATCCTCCCAATCTGCCTCAGCCTCCTTGCATAACCTTAGGCTGACCATTTCATTTTTCTGTTCTCCAGCTTCATTTGTAAAATGACAATAGACATCTTTCTTCCAATCCACTACTCCTGATTTACTACGCAGCCTCTTTGGCTCAGGGCTCTCTTGCCCAGCACAAAATGCCTTATGTTCTCTGGGACAAAAAGGCTGGTTCTAGTTTCTAGATACAGCTCGAACTTCTCATGTGAGATTGTGTTGTTTGACTCATTAGATTTATTCACATATTAAATTTCTATTTTTACATTATATTTTTACTTTCTGAGGATCAAGAACAAGCACTCCCGATCATTTATGTCCCCGGTCTAACTGCTGTTCGCCTTCACAGCCGCAGTGTGCATCAACGCGTAGCCAAACTGGGATAACTCAGAGCAGTGTCCAGTGCTGTTCGCGTGATACCTGCAGAGAATACTTTGCTCTGCCTACTAACTCTAGTGCCACAGCTACCTCTCTGTGAGGCTAGAAACGAATATTAAACCCATTCACAGTACAGCCCATTCCACAAAACTTAATTTTCATTCAAAACACAAAAATGGTGGTTTGACTCCAGACAGACGCAAGAGCTGCTTCTTTGACACCAGGGCTTGGGAAAGTTAAATGGAAGAATTTGGCATGAACGATTTTAAATAACACACATTTTCATAGCATCAGGTTAAAAAACCCAACTTATTTTACATTCTCTGAAACACTCAGGTTAACTTAATATACAGATAAGTGTATGTTACTTTGCTGTGCTTCAAGCAGACACGTTCTAATGAAGCCAGTGCTTTAAGAGTTGACCTTCTCTGAACTACAGCACAATTAATTTGTACTCAGAAAGGCACAGAGCAAAACCTGTCTACACAGCGTGTGGAAGTTGCACATGGAAGTTCCAATAAATGGAAAGTATAGTGGACTGGGTGCTATCACTATGAACTCTCACGCAGGGGCTGCTGGGGCACAAACCAGGCTTTAAATTTTGATCTAACTTCCATAGATACTGAAGGATTATGCTTTTTTTTGTTTTCTCTGTGAATAACAAAACTCCTCTCTGGTAATACTGATCAAAATTCAACATTGCTTTAACTTTATCAATAGGTAAGACCCAGTGAAGGCAACGGAAGCACTCTATTTGCAGTCACATCCAAGAATTTGGTCCTAGATTTGTAAAATGCTTCAAGCTGGGTGTTTTGGACCCCCAGCAGCCTTTTACAGCACCCATGAAGTCAAAGCCATTTTGAACTCAAGGCAATGGCAGAGGCTTGCTGTAGTTTGTATTGCTGCAGCGCATGCAAGCAGGAACAGCTGCCCGATACAATTCAAAGAAAAAGCCAGCGCCTCCCCTGGAAGTACCAATGTAATTGTGGAAAAATGAAAAACAACTAGGAGAACAACAGGTAATGATGAGTTTGTTATGAATACAACATCAGCGCAGGAATCGCTGCAAGAAGCCTTGGTACCTCAAGTTGACCTTCTCAGACCACGGGCACTGATTTCTAGGGTGTTATCCTGAAGGTTACTCAGGCTGGGTTCAGCAAGGGAGGGTCTGAGGGACAGGGAAGGTAGTGTGAGCCTGCATAAAAGCCAATTTATTTCCTTTGCAAGTGTACTATTGACCCTATAGACAATGTACACAAAGTAGTGGACATCAAAACAGTGAAACAAGTTCTTAATTTTATTGGATGATCTTAACACAATCTCCAGAGAGGGAGAGAAAGCTTGTGACATTACAGTGTGACCACATGCTGATACCAGAAAAGCAGCTCGTACTGCCATGGAGACAACTTTTTTCTTTCCCCTTATCGTGACATTTACAGGAATGTCATACAGCCTGATCATTGCACACTGAGATGCCACGGCTCAAAGACATTTCATAGTGTCTACCAGAGGCATTAAAAAAAGTAAATAACCTCTTAAGCATTTACAGTTGCCCTAAGGCCCAGACTGTCAGTCAACAAACCATTTTAACAAGAGTCCCTGCATGGTTTGAAGACATACAGAGCGCCTGCAGCATCTGCCATCAAAATCAGAACTCTTCATGGCAAGCCCCCTCCCCACCAGTGCTCCACATGTATGCGTGCACACAGCAAGTGAAAAATCTCAGCATTCCTGCTGACAGCTTCTCTCAATAAAATAACTTTAAAAGGCTTGGAAAGGGCTTAGCAGGCACTTCAGTCTGCAAGTCTGCCGCCCCTCTCTGTAGTTTATGATCTCCAATACATCAATAATGTGAAAGCATTCCAGTGATATATTACCAATACATCATTTGAGTATTGTCACCTGTGTGATGACTTGCATGAGCACATTGCTAAAATGCTGTCCCTCAGAAGACAAATCATATTAAAACAATTTCCTTTGATTTTTTTAAATTTTATTTTGTTTAAGGACTTCAGGTGCACATTCACAAGCTTATTCCTCAGTTGCACGAGACAGGGAGCAGAACTGTACCCTTCATTTCTGGATATATGAAACAATGAAATCACTATAACACATTATTCCACAACTCATAGAAGTGACTGAGCAGCTGAAAGGCTGTGAAACCACTCCACCCCCACTGCCCCAAAAAGAAACCCAATGAGCAACAAAAAAGCAGAATCACAACACATTAAAGCAATTACTGGTGAGCACAAAATAAAGGTTCCTTGAATACAAAAAGCTTGGATGGCATAGATAAGTTGTTCCCAACTGACTCATCCAACAAAAACTTGAGAACTTATTGCAGATCCCCCCTCTTCACTGTATATTTCATAGCAAGAGAAAGAACGGTAGTTATTCACAAACAATTCTGGTTTTGAACAATTTCTAAATTGCCAGACTCTGGTGGACTTTCTCTATTGAGTACCTTACATCTCTGCATCTTTTAGTGATAAGTAGGCATCATCTTTCACATTTAAAGTAAAATCCAGGCACAGAAGGGCCAACTGATTTATTGAGCTCTTCTGACAGCTGAGAGTAGGAGTAAGGTCTCCTGAAGTCTCTNTGCCAGACTCTGGTGGACTTTCTCTATTGAGTACCTTACATCTCTGCATCTTTTAGTGAAGAAATAGGCATCATTTTTCACACTTAAAGTAAAATCCAGGCACAGAAGGGCCAACTGATTTATTGAGCTCTTCTGACAGCTGAGAGTAGGAGTAAGGTCTCCTAAAGTCTCTTACCCACAGCTATCGAAACCATTCCTCAGACCTTAAGCACTATTTAATGTCACAGAATATATTTATTTTGACACCTATACCATTTTCCATGTATCGCAAGAAACTCTTCAAGACCCTTTGGCTATGATGTCACTCCTTTAAAGCACAGCCCCGCCATCAGCTAGGGCAGACTCTCTGCCCTTCTAAACTGGTGTGAACAGTTACTTCCAGGATTCTTGTCTAACTTGGTTTATGTGGTTTTGTGTTGGCCTTTTTGTTTATTTTTAATACACTTTCCAGTGTCCTGTACAAGCAGAACTCACACTCTTCAGAGTAGTTAGGATAACTCTGCCATCACACCACCACTACTTCTTGTTTCACATTTCCCACCTTTCCCTTGAGGTCCCAGTTGCTACTTTTCTGAGTTATTATATATGTAAGATGTATAGAAAAGTGGGTGCTCTCTGAAAACCTTTCTGCTAGCTTCCTTTCTTGAGCAACACTGCACCCTGGCTTACACAAAGATGGAAATAATAATGAAATTATTTTGTCATCAGAAAAATACATCAATGGCTGCTCTAATCAATCCCTTTGATTTGACATGGGTCCTTTCCAAGGTGGTGACCTAGGGATAAAGGAGATTACAGTTTCGATGAATGTGCTCTCCTTTTCCTTAAAAGCTCATTGTCCATCTGTCTTTCAAGCAGATTAGGAAGCTATTTCAGCTAGCAAAAGTAATGTCTCCAGCCAAAGACATCAAGTAATGAAAAACGGGGTATGAGAACAAAGCAAAGTCTAAAGCCAGCAGCAGGATGAGGAGTTTATGGCCAAAGTTGCACCATCCTCCTAATAATTGTATCAGCGCTGACCCTGCATCTTTTGGCCTAAAGGAAGAGTAGGTAAGGTGGAGTTTATATTCCTAATACCAATGTTGAGGGAAATCTGTTAAAATAACTCATTTGAGATGCTTGGACACAAGATGAAACAAATACTCAACTAGTAGAAATCAGTATTGAAAACCTCAGTCCACACGGTCCAAGATGGAGTGGGCCAAAAGATCTGCATAAGAAAGCTCATTCATCACCTGAACATGCCAGACAAGAAAATTATGGTCAAATGTCAGTTAGTTCAAATTATCATTTGGTCCCTACTCAGCAAAGCATTTAGGTAAGCAGCTGGCTAACTTACCTCCTATTTACAAGCTCACTTACATGCACCTTCCTGGTATTTTCACTCTTGACTGAGAGGGATGCCTCATTTCAGGAAATAATAAAATCACTCTCAAACCAAACAAAAGAAGCAACTCAGAGTCCAGTGAGAAACAGATGGGAAAAAAAAACTTGAAAGGAAAATATCTTCAAACCCATTAAAAGCAGCCTTAAAAGACAAAGAGCTCTGCTGCAAAGAAAAGCAGCAAAGCACTTAGAAATGCTGTGTCTGTTCTGGGCAGAATACAAACTCTTTTCTTCCTTGACAAGTCTCCTGCTTACATCAGACATTGAATTTTCCAAACATACCCTAGTAATTATTGATGGCTTTTTTTTTTATGCTCAAGATAAAAACACATCAGGGACTACTTGAGAGCTCTTCCAAAAAAACCCAAAAAGACTAGAATTTCCCTTTTACCATAACTCTAATCTTGAGCACACATCTCTTGGATACTCTGGTAAAAATGAATGGATGCTCACATGGAGCAGCACATGGTAGAAAATGCTCCTAGAAACATCTTGATATGTCAGATGCATTCTCCTGGACTTTTATTTGATCCTTTTTGGACACTAAATAGACCATACTATCTTCTGCGAAGGATTTAAGTATATGAAGAAAGCTGAGTAAGGATCTCCCAGCAGAGGCTCCCAACAGTCTCCACTCCCCATCAAGAAGATACACCACCTTCCAAGTCCACACATTTTTCTGAATGTTCATACTCAAAACAGGCCTCGGCAACACAAATTGGTCAGGAAGGAAACTGAGCTATTTGGAGATATTTATTGTAGCCGTAGTTATGAAATAAAATGTGAACGTTGACTTTAAAAGCCCACAAACAGCATTCAATTTTCTCAAAACCATGAAAGCTAAAAGTGCATTTTACTAGATCACAGACTGACCTTTAATTCTGGAGACAGTTAAAACAAAACAAGACAACAGGGTTGAAATACTCAGTGCTTGGGTCAGCACTACATCATGCTGTGTATTTGTATGGGTCTGCATGAGAAGGAAGACGGGAGAGGAGGGAAAGGACAGGAAAGTGATTGCTGTTTTCAAGTTTCAGCTGCAGTGCTGCCAAGTACCTTACCAACAGAATTTTTAAGGAAGGTGCTCAGTTAAAGAAATCCTGAATTTATCACCTATGGGTTCACTTGCTGTGTTCAAGAACTCAATGGCATCTAAACAAGTGCAGAAGGTACATGTGTTCTACAAATAGATAAGAACCCTAATCTTACAGTGAATCACACATACAAACACATAATGCTGAGGTATATTTTGTTAAGAAAAATAATAGAAGAAAACAGTAGGACAATCATGGCTTCTGAATGCTAGTATATTTTGGTTGCAACAGTAGGTCTTGTACATGAGGTTACATCTATCATTTAAAACAAGTTTACTCAGGCTAAGTAAATTAGAGTTTTAGCTACATCTATTATACTTCAATAAATCCCATGTTTAATAATTAGCATTTATTTAGCACACAGTACAATAACTCTCTAATTAAATATAGATTTGCAAATCTCATTTTAAAGCAACACTGACATTGAAAGGACTGCCAAACCTTTTTTCGGCCAGTGTTGATTTTTATATCAATTTCTCTCAACTTTCACAACATTCAGTAAAATTGCCCTTTTTCTACATCATACTCAAGTCCTGGGGTTTTTCTGTCTGCATTCTCTTCCTTCCCACAGATTAACTCATATAAGGTATTTGATTAACTCAGCGTATAATCTTTCTAAGTCCTAGACTTGGAGGTTTTATACAGCTCCACGTAGGCTTCATCATACCATGAGTATCAACAACAGCCAGGACAAGGCCAACAGGGCAAAAATTTAAACAGGCATCAACTATCATAAACACATACTGAGGCCACGATCCCACAATAGTACACTACTGAATCACACACCAGTATAAATTTTATCTGAATCAATCATATTTTCCAGACAGTACAGTAAAAATTTATGCAAGAACAAACAATAGTCTCTCGGTAAAAACTTGATGTTGCATTGGTAAGACTTGATCTGCCATAAAGCCTGCTAACACAGACTGAATCCCTTGTGGAGTTTTGTTTCTTTGTATTTGAACAATCAAGAGTGATTCAACACCACACCAGCATTCTCCCTCAGAAGATCACTGAATTTTTATTCCATTAATATGAACTAAAGACACATTTATTACAATGCCTGAGGGTATCTGTTAAGTTCCTTCCAGTTCAGCAAAGGTACTATCATTTGCTGAGCTGGGAAGTAAACTAAATGTCTTTGCACTTGTGTAGCACCTTCTGTCCAGAGATACGGAAGCACATTGCCAGCATTATAAATCCTCTAGAAAAGGACAAAATATTTGTTCCCATTTAGCAGGTGGATGAGCTTACACAGCAAGTCAGAAACACGCACACAGCAGTCCTGCTCTGCAGGACTGAACTGTTGACTTCAACGTGATTACTATGAATTTACATCAGTCTGCTTCTCATCTTCACCACTGCCTTTCAGCAGGTTTTTAAGCAATTAAAATTAATGACACGCAGATACCTACAAAAATGTAGCTGAAGTTCATAGAAAAGCAAAGGAGAACTTGTGTCTGCTCAGTGTAAGGCTCTGACCCCCAGACTTCCACCACAGGCACACCCTTCCTTTCTCCACTCCCAGAAACACCTGCCTGAGTTTTGCCTTCTAGTCAACGCTGTTCATATTGACAGACACTGCACAGGTCTTTGCTTTCAGCACAGCACATAGATGTTGTTATGACACCAGTTTCCTGTTGTGTTTGTGTGCCACAGTTCTCTTCTCCTCTGCTCTCAGGAGAGTTAAAGCACACATACACCACCAAGGCAAAGTTTCACCTATCTTATTCCAGAGTCCTGCTGTCTTGATCTGAACTGTAGGCTATTCCAAGTTGTGACAGTCACGCTGTGCTGTGACCAAGGCTGAGACAAAGCTAGCTAGCTCACATCTTTCCGCATTAATGCTTTCAGGTCCCCCACAAATACCTCCTGCATATCAGTGCACTGTAATGAAGGGACATCTATGTTTCTATGACTTACAAGCTCAGAAAAGCAGTAGGGCAAAGAACCCACTGACTCAATTCACTGGACACACATCCTTAGAAACCCTTCTGACTGCATCTTAGTACTTTTTTTGCCAGTGTTTCAGCATTGCAGGTAATGTTGACCTACTGATGTGCACAATGAAAGACCCATTAATGAAGAGTCTTTGTACTTCTATACATCTCGAATGACTAACATCTGAACCACACTCATCTGTACACCAGTCAGCATAGTGCAGGTGTGAGCTGAAATAATACAGATCTGGGGTACTACAAAAGGGAACATTTCCCTGTTTAATTTCCCCTTTGTTCTGACAAGGGGTTGGGTTTGTTTTAAACAAAAAACTCCCTCTTCATGATCTGAAGGCCACAGCATTCAAAGCCCAGTCCTAGGTGCTTGATAACAATTAAGTGGGTTCAGTAAGACCGTTCATCTTAGCAAATATTGCAGGACTGAGCTCCAATCACTTGTGGGTTTGGTTCCCCCGCACCCCCAACCCACTGCAAGTATCCTTCTCCCACTATCTTCCACAGGGAGATTACAGAGAACTCGACAAACAGGAAAGAGAAAACAGACCCACGTTAAGTACAAATAACTGTACTGGAGATTTTCCAGCAAATGCTATTATTCTGAATAAAAGTACCTAAAGTGGAATGAGGTGATCTAAAATAAGGTCGTACCTTTGCTGAATAAGAGTCCTGACACAAGTTCTTCAAGAGCTATCACAAATGAAGTTCCCACATGTACAAGCCTCTACTCCACAAGCGATGTACAGATGCTGAAAGTAAGATATCTTGATAAGGAACAAAACTAGGTTCTTACTTTCACTTGTAATCATTGCAGAACACATGCAGAGCTGACTGACTAGAGGCCTGGAGCTGACATATTAGCCAAAATCACCTGGACTAATTAGGGTCAATTTAATCAGAACTGCTAGCCAACAGGAGACAGGACAGAGCTGTACCTAAAAGGCAATCCCTAAGAAAGCCCTGTGCAACCCACCTGTGAAACAGAACACACGGCTGCTGCAACACTGGCAGCGGCTCAGTAACTGAATCAAACCTTGGCCGTGCTTCGGCATGGCAGAACATCTTCACACACGGAGGGCAGTACTGGCCTTTAACCTGTGTGAATTACTCAATACTGTTAGGAGTTAAACACAAATCTGCAAACACCATTTGAGTATACACCCCAGGAAACTTTTTTTTATACATCTAAACACTCACATAAAAGACATCGGAAGAGACTGACAAGGAGAAGTCTTGCCTCATAGTATAAAATGAAATGTTTAAGGGATGTTTCGTATCTTCATCTGTCAAAAAGCAAGCAGGAGCTCTGCATATCAAATAAAGCCTACTGATAACAAGGTAAAATTTTGTTTAGTATGTTGAGTCAAGCTGATCTGTAGCATACATTTGCTTTGTACTTTTTCAGCCTTTGAGACCACTTTTTCCCTACTTTTTACTCTGATACAGATAGATGCACTGGCTCATCGTTCAGGGCATGCTTCTTGTGAATAATTTCATATAGCAGAGGTAGAACGAGATAGCTTAACCTCTAGCCTGAAGACAGCAGCTTCTGAAGGAATATTTCATACGATTCCTTAGAACAACTACTTATCACAATTTACTTTTCTCCGCAAAAAGGCACAGTTTACACTGAGGCTTGTTCTGTGAGAGAACGAAGAAGTTTAGATGAAATTTCCTTGGAAAAACAATATTTGAAAAGAACTGGAGTTACTAACGTGGGTTGATGCCGTTTGCTAGCAATAAAAGCAGGGTTTAAAAAACAAGTGGCATGGCAGACCTATAAAGGAATGCACATGTTTAGGAAAAAAAAACAATCCATTGTCTTTCCTCTGTATGACTGTAGAGAATACTTCAAGTCTGCTAATCCAGTAGATCTTCATTTGTGAGAGCTTATCCCCGACAGGTATCAATGAAGTCACAGTCTGCAGTCAGCTCTGAAAAACTCTGCAACTTCTTCGTGCCCATTGGGGCAGATTAGCTCAGCTCCAGACAAACAGGGAGGCACGTGTTTGGAGGAAGAATGGTGTCTAAAGTGGAGTAGAAAAACTAACAGATGAAATTGCAGCATACAAGCAGCACGTTTTCATGCAAGAAATGCAGAAACCAAAGGCTAAATCAAGATGCCCAGAGGCAGAAATACGCAGGAAGGAACAGCTGCAAGGTCAATCTCCCCCAGCTGTCTCCACCAGCAAAAAAAGGTGCACAGTAAGTTTGACTTGTGAAAACCCGTTGCTCCCCTGCTGTTCCAGAGCCTTTTTAGTGCAATACAAGGCTGGAGAAGAAATCTCTTTTCCACTGCACCCTGTGGCTAGTCCACAAAGCAGAAAACATTCTTCACACTGCAAATGCTCTTTCCCCTATGTGAAGCACAGCAGATATATCTGTCCTCTGTAATTTGTCCCAGCAAAGAGCTTTCCAACACCTCTCATACCTACCCACCAGCTGAAGAGCACCCACAGTCTGACAGATACCAATAGCAGTCACAGAAGAGCCAGGCAAAGAGCTTTGGTGGTTCTCTTATCCTCCCTTGCTACTGGCCAGCATGTAATTTTGCATTATTACTTTGGAAAATATATCATGAGCATGTGGACATTTCTTCCTATACAAATATTTGAGTTGTAGTAGCAGAGAGTTTCAACTGACATGAATTATAGTAAACAGCAGAACAGCAGCTATTGGAAACAGTTCCAAATCTCAGGGCAGTCAAGGATGACAGTCCCAAAGCTGTTAGTATACCTAAAAGATCGAAAGATTTTTTAAAAGTATAAAATAAAGACATAAATAAAATGAGTGGGACAATCCAGTGAGATGTCTTTGACTTTCAAAGAACATAAAGAGCATGTTTCAAAAATTCATCTTCTACATTTCCTCTAAGGTTTGCTACACAAGCACAGATGAAAAACTACTGGGGAATAGAAAATAAACCAGACTTGATAATCAGGATGTAGGTTTCTAATAACTTACAGGCAATCCCTTCCTAAATGCAGTGAACTCTGAAATGCTTTAGGACTCAAGTTCAGATATTAAATCCAATATTTTGTGTGGTGAAGTGCTGCAGGCTCAGTGGAAATTTAACATGAATTGAACCAAGAGAGTTCTAGAAATCTAACATGGAGATTACATTTAAAGAACCAGAAGATACACACACAGCAGCATGAGAGCTAACCAAGCTGCAGTAGTACCAGATCTACCAAAGGAAATGAGAATGCTGATTTGCCAGCATTCACTGTAAATCTCCTTGTAAACCCCCACTACCTGCGAGCAGCAGAAGGTATATGAAGAACTTTGCCCTCTTTGAGCCCACAGTATTCACAACATGTAGCTTACACAGCAACCACTGGAATAACTGAATTACAGGTGGAAATCACTTACAGATATCAGGTCTCCATCACGTCCTTTACACTTCCAGAAGCAATACAATCCCTATTTTATTTAGAAGAACAGGACAAGCTGTCCTTTCCTTACTTTTCAAGTATCTTTGCATCTACTGATGCCAGAAGAACCAGAATCAGAAGGCAGAAAAAATGCAGATACATTTTTCCTGTGTTATTTCTAGCTGAAAATAGAAGGAAGGTAAACTACAATTAAAATACAAGAGCCTGTTAGGTGATTTTTCACTTTGCAGACTCAGATTCAGCCACCTCAGGCGAGACTGCTAACTGACATCAGCCAAACACTAGCAGTAGGACAGCTCCTGACTCCTTNTGTACAAAAGAGAACACTCCAGCAGGAATATGGACCAGATTTACTAAAGATTGATATTTCTCCAGCATCTGTAATCCTAACAAAAGACAGTAATTACACAAATTTAAGGCAACTAAATTTAATAAAGAGGGAAAGCAGATGTGAGGGGGAAAAAGAAATCCCCAACAAATATTCTCTTACAATACAAGGTTTTGAACAGATGAACTTGCTTTCTTCAAGAATACAAGTTAAGGAAGACTTCACTAAGATGAAAGTGACCTCTGGAGACAAAAATATCAGCAGCTGTATGTGACCTAGTAACTGTATCGTTAGATAGGGTGTTCCAAATGCACAAAACCATGAAACATTGCAAGGAGATTAAAGTAATAGAGGGCATTTCTTTACTTCGGTCACAATTTCAACACACAGTACTTATTTAGAAAAAACCTACAGCGCAATGACAACAGCAGGATTTAAGCATGTTTCCTAAATATCTTAAGAGGCACAAGTTATTAATGTTTGAACATCACTAATAATATATATGCTCTATTTATTCTTTCAGGTGTAAGTATTTAAGCACTAACCACAGAGAGTGGGAATCTGTGTGGCAATGAGGATTTTGTTTTGAACAACAAATGCCAGCAGGGAAAACTGCTGATGCAATGATCTGTACAGCACTCGGATCATATGTGTGCTATTTCCTTCTGCAAACAACCTGATCAATGAACTTTGTTTGGACAAGGAGCTGAATGTGCTCTGGAAGGGGCAGCACTCCCACCCAGGGACCTGCATCCACTGACTGCTGCTAGTATTGCACTGAAGTGGAAATGCCAAATAATCTTTAAACGAGAAAGTTCAAAATCAGGAATTTCTTAGCCAGTAAATCTCAGCCTGCTTAAACAGCTTGCTACATTTTTCCCTGGAAGAGCCCCAGAGTTCGAACGATCAATGGCTGTATCATTACGCTCACGTGGCATCATAACGACACAGAAGCCCAGCCCACCTATTATTGACAGCAGGGCTGGAACCATGCTTAGCAGCTCTAATGTCTTTGCTCCACTGTCCCCTCTGTCCAACATACACTAATCAATATAAAGAACACTAAAAGTATAGCTACAGTAAATTCCTCAATGACCTTTGCCTGGGCATTGAGCAGGGCAGTCAGAGCCCCCAGTAAGCTGGAAACAGCCTTATTTTACCTAACAGGCAAATATCGTACAAGACAGCAAATATCAAACTGAACCTAAGTTCACACAAACAGGTAACAGCTACAGACTATAGCATGATTTTTTTTTTT
>VZTO01024684.1:1472-24473 GCA_013400615.1 Syrrhaptes paradoxus
AGAATTACAGGGGTGAAGGGAAAAGAGACTCGTGGGGTGAGATAAGAACAATTTAATAACTGAACTACAATAATATTGATAATAATAATAATAATAATAGTAATATATACAAATGAGTGATACATAGTGATACTGCTCAGCACCTGATGACCAAGGCTCAGCCAGTTCCCAGCTAAAGATCCCGGAGCAGGGAGAGTCCCGAAACGGCAATACCCAGAATGGAGAGAAGAGCCTGAGTGTCTGAGAGACGGAGACAATCCTGAGAGAGGGGCAACCTGGAGGGACAGAACCCAGAGCAAGAGAGAGAACTTCCAGACTTAGCCTTATCTGTATACTGGGCATAACATAGATGATATGGAATAGACTATTGGCTCAATTTGGCTCTCAGTCACAAACCAAATGTCTAATCGTAGGCTAGTAGTTGTGGCTCTACTCCCTCCCAGCTTCTCCTGCACCTGCAGACACTGGCACAGCAGAGATGCTGAGAAGTCCTTGACTGTCCTGGCAGCAACTATAAACATCAGTATGTTACCAGCCTTCTTCTCAGCAGAAATCCAAAACACAGCCTCTCACTAGCTATTATGAAGAAAGTTAACTCTGTCTCAGCTGAACCCAGGACATGTTAAAAATCTACCTGTGCAAATATATTTACCTTTCCTACTGATAATTCACTATGGAAAATTTTCTGGCTAATTAAGAAAAATTATAAACTGCCTTGAATGTCTTTGAAGAGTTAGAGCCTGAATGTCATATTCTTTGCTGTGAAAAGGTGTTTATTTCCTGTACATGGATCTGCACACTTCTTAGCATGTTGTTTTCTGCCTAGTTTGTTCCAACATTTCCATATTGCTTTATTTTACAATGTCTTTTCAAAGTTACATTTAAGTGCCAGCTTGATATTCCACTTCTGAATCTCCATGGAACAGCTAGGTATGTAGGAGTCTTCAGTTTCAAGTTGTAAAGGCTCTGCAAATGCTAGAACCATGTGGGCAAAAGTCAAAGAGCCAATAAAGGAGAACAGTTCTCCCCTTGTATAGTAACACAAATTAGAAAGAGACATGTTCATCTTCTCAGGGGAACTGGCCCTGTAACATATGTGTATTTTCAGGAACCCAGCCTGAGAAAAGAGTGTGCACAGCTGTTTTGTAACCTAGGTTTTTTTCACTAAGACATTTGAAAGACGAAAAATTCTACAGAATGGATTAGACCTATATATTGTCATTGGAAGGGACTGCCTTATCCTTCTTCCTTGCTAAGAGAATCAGTTTTCAAAGTCATTATTTTCTTTTCCTTTAACGGAGGTGTCACATAAAACATTGGAAGAAAGAACCATGTGACTAGGAAGCGAGAATCACACTTCTGAACTGTCATTCTGTGACAGTTATTAAAAGATCCTTTCTTGTTCTAAAGACTACTTTTTTTTTTTTTAATGGTATGACTTGATGTTCAACACTTTAAATTTCACCTTTTTAACTTGAAAAAAAAAGTGAAAATAATGCAGAACAAAGTTCTTCTGAAGTCTGAGATCTACAAATGAGTTTGTTTTTCTTTAAAAAGTGTTGTGAGAGAGAGATGTGAAAAAAAAAGAAAAAATAAGACTACAGAATTCCAGGCTGTATCCCAAGGAGACAGACTCAGCTTCTATATGTTAACAAATGTTTCTTTCCATAATAGATTGTCGTGATTTCAACAGAGCTATACTTAGAAAGTGCTACATAGTGTGCTACATGGTTGTTCTTCATTGTTGCGTTTAAAGGTAGTCTTATTTTCGAAAATGAAGATTAATTACAGGACAAACTTAGGAAAGAAATACATTGCCTCAGCTCAGAAACACTGGATATTGTGAATATATACAGCAACCCAACTGAAAGGTAGAGATTTTAAGGGTATTTATCTTGAGTATTTTCCTATATATATTTGACTAAAAAAACCCAAACAACACGCTAACATATTCTTATAATCATTGATGAGCAAACACAGTGGCTGTAGTGACAAGCTTTCTATAAAATTGGTAATGAATAATGGACAATATATTCCTAACTACATGTTAGTGTTGTTTTTCCAAATCTACAATCTTATAAGACAATAAGGAGGGCTTTTCTAATTAATTCCAAATGAATTTATATCAATACAAGCACAAACTAGTAAAACCTAGCTCAAAAACATAAGGAGTACATTATAGTAAAGGGCAAAGATTCTTCAACTTTTTATGAATTAACTGGTAAAGATACGAATGCCAATCCAGGCAAAGAAGTTCAAAAGTCAATAAAAAAGCTGATGCACCCTACTGAGAAACAAGTAATTTTCTGCTACTCTTGACTTAAAGATTCTGCTTAGTACAAACATTTCACTGTGACAGACAAAAGAGTTTTTGTGCAGGGTCTGACCTACGGGAAATAAAACCTTTCCTTCCATCTAAAGCTCTTATTTGTCTGTTTCTAAGACTGTTTTTGAAGTCTATATTCTGATACTGCAGTGTGAGTAACCACAAAACACACAACTGCACTTTGGTATAATGCAGAACAAAATTGTAGAGGATGCTGTTATATCCATAGACAGAAGTTCCAAATGTGATGGTAGAAAAAAATTCTCGCAGCTCACCCTTTCTACGTAAATTCGCTGTTTCACAGAATTGGAAAAGGGAACATTCTACTGCTACCTGCAGAGAAAAAACATTTTTAATGGACCTTGTTTTCATTATATTATCACTACTAATCATACTCTTGGAGTAATACTCATTGTAAGGCTACAATAACCAACACCAAACTTTCTATCTTTCCAATGGAATGGAAAAATATCTTCCAATTTGTCTTGTACAATAAAAATAAAATAGATTGTTTCATATGTTCCTGAGGTCTTTGAAGTCCTCCTCTATTATCAGATATTTACTCTCCTGCCACAGGAACAACAGGTTCTTACTCTACAATAGTCACAATCTAAAGCTTCTGGAGTGTAAAAAAAATTCCTTTGAACTTGCTAATTGAGAAGTAGGTTTAGAGAGGCACTTTATTCTTTCATGAACAATTTAAGGGCAGTAGGATATTAAACTTTTCATTCAACTTCTTTTTTTTGGGTTTGGTTTTGTGCTGAATTTGTGTGTAGTGTCTTCGATGGCACAAACAGTTACAGTTTTGTACATCATGCCGGCACTCCTTTGTCACTTTCTCCTTTATTAATGGCATTCACTTAAACCAGCATTATAGTCCCAAAGGTTGCTTTACTTATTGTAAGTAAAGCATGTTTCTCAGGACAACTTTTTTTTTTCACTATCTCACTGTTTTTCTGGATTCACCTAAACACCTTCTTTCTTCTTGGTGTGGGTTATGCTGTAGCTCTCAAGAAGCCTGTGGTTATGCAAGGCCTCCCTAGAGCTTGAATCCTTGCAAGCATTATTTGTTCAGAGGACCTATGTGTAAGGAAGGCTTTTATTGTCTTCGCTTCTTCACTGCGTTAGTAATTTTCTGCTAGTTTGCTCCAGCACTACAAACTATATCGCTTCCTTGTAATACCAACTCCACAAACTCCTAAGCCAAACCTTCTTTGTACATTTTCTGATAAGATAATTTTCTGATAAGATGTAGATTTGTACGGGTAGGAACACAAAGGAGGTCTCAGCCCCAGGCAGAATTCAGTCCTCAGCTATGAAAATATTACTGCTTTCAAACAAACTACCTTGTTCACTATTTAATGAGTCATCACACCACTGAGACATAAGTGAAAAAAAAACAAAACCAAAAAACTTTGACTTTCTTAATTATGCAAGTACCCTGTTTGTTATTGTAAAAATAATGTAATTTAATTATTTAGGTCCTCCTTGTTTAATTTTCATTAGAAAATAATTTAACAACATAATACTTTTTTTCACTGCATTGGTTTACAAATACTGACAAAGGCAATTTAAAAGACTTTCTTCCTGCAGTCAGTGGAGTTGTACACACTTTTAATAGTAAGATCAATTAAAGGAGAAAGCTTTATAATAACTATTTGTGAAGGGTTCTTAGAAAATGTCTGAAAGAGACTACAGAATATATAGCATTCATGACAGCTACTTCTGCTCTGGTTACTATGAAAAGGTCACCTGAGTTGAATCCTGCATAAAATGAAACTTTTAGCTTATGAGTATCTGAGAACTTGTCTTTGTTTTTCAATTAGTATTTTTATCCACTGGTCAGCACCTATGTTTGTATCCCTACAGGCATTTTGCAAAATCTTACAGTAAAATAAATGACTCACGTGGTTTCACATGAACTAGTAGTTGCCTTGAACTGTTTATGTATCTCAAGCAGTTTTAATAATCTGTCTTGGGAAAACTTTAATTGGTTTTGAGTATATCAGAATGAAGTTAACATTTATGTTTCAATCTGATGTGGTGCATTTAATTTCACAACCTTTTTATTACAATCTGCATAGCTAAGACAAAGTAGAAATGCCTACTTTCATATTTGTGTTTGCTGAAAGAAGTCAGTGGAGTACAATCAGTTTAGAGTTTTGAAGCTGTGTTTAGTCTGTATACTTGCCTTACCTTGCCTTCTTTTCCAGTCTCTTTCCCTTCTGGACACAAATCCGTTGCTTAACTTATAACAATAATTTTCCCTGTGTGCAAACCTAGTTCTCTTGCAAAGTGTGATGTCTGAGGAGGCATCTGCAAAATCTAAGGGGAAATCAGAATATTTTCCTAAAGGGTTTCAAGGAGTATCGGGACATATATTCTTTGTAAATTTAGAGATATGAGTAGCAGTATACTCTATTCTGACATAAAGGCAGTAGCCACCCTTCAGATAAACCTTGAACATGGGCAAAGACCAATAAGATGTTAACTAATGTAGAACAAAGTTGGTAGGCAGGAATAATCTAGAGAAGTTTGTTTATCTGTATTATTATGATAATAATTTACCATTCATAGTCTCTCTGATAATGGCCCGCACAGCCTTAAATGAAAAAGAAAACAAAACAAAACAAAACCCCACCACCTTGTTCATCTTTCCCTCTAAATTGCACAATTTTGCTAGGTACACCTGTAGAGAGAATGTCAGGTGAATCTGAGACATTAATTCTGCAAACTAAGGGTCATTTCTGACTCCCCCTCATCTCTTACAGATTTGAGGAATTCTTTCCAAATCCTGTTGCTTCCCTTGTTGCAACAGCATGTGACAACAGCAAAAGCAATGTGAAGGAAGTCTAGAATACAGGGGATAGAAAAGCAGGTTTTTAGTGTTTTAGATAATTGAGGAAGAAAAAAAAAAGTCAGTGGAGAAAAGTGGATCATTTCAGTACTTGCTATGTTGACCACTGCTCAAAAATTATGCAATTGTTTTGCAGAAGTGATTTGCAATAGCAAATAGATAAGTGTAAAAAACTGCCAGGATGGAGATGAAGGAGAATTAGCATGAATAAATAAAGGATTTTATCTGAGGGAACAAAACAGGGAGGAGGTGAAAGTAACAGGAAATTTTCAAATTGTTGTGTGAAAGGATATTGTTTTTTCTGAGACTGTTGCATCAAGTCCAATTGAGAATGAACAGTCCAGACCATGTAACCACAGTTCAAGTAAATTATATTCTGTAAATTATATTCTGTTGTCTTGGTCTGGGATAGAATTAATTTTCTTCGTGGTAGCTAGTATGGGGCTGTGGATTGGATTTGTGCTGAAAACAGAGATGTTTTCTTTATTACTGAACAGTGCTCACACAGAGTCGAGGCCTCTTCTTCTTCTCACACCACCCTACAAGCAAGGAGGCCAGGGATGCACAAGAAGTTGAAAGAAGACACATATGGGACCGTTGACCCCAATTGACCAAAAGGATCTTCCATACTATATGGCTTCATGTTCAGCATATAAAGCTGGGGGAAGAAGGAAGGGGGTGAGTATTTGATATTCGACATTCAGTGATAGTATTTGCCTTCCCAAATAATGTGATGGAGCCCTGCTTTCATGGAGATGGCTGAACACCTGCCTGTTGGTGGAAAGTAGTGAATGAATTCCTTGTTTTGCTTTGCTGGGGGCACAGCTTTTTCTTTACCTATTACATTGTCTTTATCTCAGCCCATGAGTTTTCTCACTTTTAACCTCCTGATTCTGTCCACCATCCTACTGGGCATTGGGGTGGGTGGGGGGAGTAGAGTAGATATGTGGTGATTACTTGTCAGCTGGCATTAAACCACAACATAATTCTTCTTGGACTCCATAGTGTTTTAATACAGATTTCTTCACTTGTGAATCTACAAGAATAATACCTTAGCCACAGTACTTTCCAGGAAAGTTTTCCTGTCTTATTTTCACAATCTCTGCCTGGAAGTAAAATGTATTTTACCACTTATAGCCAGACATCAGATAATTTCTAACTATGAAGTACTAATGCTTCTGGTACGGAAACAGAGATAGAAGATCACACAAAACAATCCTGTCTCACCAGATTGACAAGTGTGTTTTAAAAAAACAAATATCTCACCTTTCAAATTTATTTGCACTATGGCAAATGTGTTTCCAACAGTGACTTATGTTCAGGATAGCATGTAATGCAGTGTTTAAGCTAAAATGTAGTGACATCCTATAACACATATCTGTTTCACATAATTTAAAATATAATACATTTTTTGTTTTGTTGTATAGTTCAAATAGTAAAGCTGAATGCTTGCATGATGGAAATTGATGATATTCAGTTAAGGTCCGGAGAGCTAGATGCTATTCATGAAAGAATTTACTAGGGCCTAAAGTCACTACCCCAAGCTTTTGGAAGAAAATAATTATCCTGACAGAAAAAACTGTATCATGAGAAAAAAAAATGTATTCCCTAGACAGAAGTGTCTATTGTTGACAAAAAAAAAAAACAACATTCAAAAGCTGGTCAGATGGCACAGTCCAAACTGAGAACATGAAACTATAAAAATTAGTTTATTTTTGCAGTAGTATTCCTTGACTGCAGGTTTTTTTTGAGTTCAGTGAAGATTCCTGGCATAAACAAGGGAGATCTATGTCTTGGAGAAGAAAAAAAAAAAAGTGTTTGTTTTTTTTTTATCTTCACCATCCATAGCATTATGACGTTAGAGAAAGTCTGAGTATAATCACAGTGGTGAAGAGTCACAGAAGAAACTGTGGAGTTCAAAGAAGAATGTGAAATGTAGATTTATTGAAGACAAAATTCACTGAAGACCTTCAGCAGCATGGAATGGAAAATGTGTATCAAAGCAGAAAGTCATAGGATCATAGAATCATAAAATGGTTTAGGTTGAAAGGGAATATAAAATATTGTATAGTCCAACACCTCTCCCATGTTCAGGGACATCTTCAACTAGAAAAGCTTTGTTAAAGCCCTGTCCAACCTGACCTTGAGCATTTTGAGTTGTGAAGCATCTACAAATTCTGTGGACTATTCCGGTATCTCACCATCCTCATCATAAAACATTTCTTTCCTTGGTTTAGTCTAAATCTACCCTCTTTCAGTTTAAAGTTGTTGCTGCTTGTCCTGTCACTACAGGCCATAGTAAAAAGTCTCTCTTTCCTATAAACCCCCTTTGTATATTGAAAGGCTGCAATAAGGTCTCCCTGGAGTATTTTCTTCTCTAGGCTGAACAGCTCCAACACTCTCAACCTTTCTTCACAGGAGAGGTGTTCCAGCCCTCTGGTCATTTTTGTGATCCTCCTCTGGACCCACTCCAACAGGTCCATGTCTTTCTTGTACTGAGGAATCCAGAGCTGGATGCAGTACTCCAGATGTGGTCTCACAAGATCAGAGTAGATAGGAAGAATCACCTCTGTCAACCTTCTGGTCCTGCTTCTTCTGAAGCAGCCCAGGATATGGTTGGCTCTCCGGGCTATAAATGCACATTGCCGGATCAGACAATTTTTTGCCCGTTAGAATTCCCAAGTCCTTCTCCTCAGTGCTGTTCTCAATCCCTTCATCCCCCAGCCTGTACTGATAACAGGGTTTACCCCAGCCCATGTGCATGACTTTGCACTTGACCTTACTGATCTTCATGAGGTTTGCATGGGCCCAGCTCCCCAGCCTGTCAAGGTCCCTCTGGATGGCACCCCTTCCCTCAAGCATGACTCCACCATTCAGCTTGGTGTCATCTGCAAACTTGCTAAGGGTGCATGCAATTCCACTGTAATAAATTGTACAGGAATCAATTTATTAACTAGCAAATCATAGAATTTATTAATAAGCACAACAAGCGAAACAGCGCTGGGCGGCCACGGGAGTCTGTGCTCTACCGTCGATGCGCGCTTACACTCTCCACAGTCCCCCTATTTATCGTTGGTTTCTTCCGGGTTACGTGATCTCTCAGGCTCGGTGGTCCAGCACTAAGGGGAGGGTGCATCCCTTTTTAAGAGATTAGGGCAGCAGTTTTTCATCTATGTTGCTCTTCTTGGTCTTCTTGCAAAAGACATAATTACTCCATCGGCCTTGAAACTGCTGGTCGCATGCCGTTGCCTTATTGTTCTGTCTTGAGACATCTTGTTTCTTACGGCAGGATGTCTCAGCGTCCCTGGCTGTCTGTTAATCTTAATTTAATTCTTAAATCATAAATTTTTCTTTACAGCAATTTCAATGAACAAATACCCACAATATATCACATCCACTATCTGTCACTGATGAAGATATTGAACAATATGGGTCCCATTATGGACCCCTGAAGGATACTACTTGTTTCTGGTTTCCACTCAGACATTGAGCCATTGTTATAACTCTTTGGACTCAGCCACCTAAACAGTGCATTATCCACCTAACAGTGCATCCATCATACCCGTATCTCCCCAGTTTAGTGGCAAGAATGTTATGTGGGACCTTGTCAAAGACCTTACAGAAGTCCGTGTAGATGGCATCCGTAGCTCTTCCCTTGTCCACAGATGAACTCCCTCCATCATAGGCCATTAGACCAGTCGAGCAGAATTTGCCCTGCTGAAGTAATGTTGGCTGTTTCTAATAAACTCCCTGTCTTCTGTTTGTTTCAGTGTGTCTTCTGGAAGGATCTCTTCCATGATCTAAACAGGCACAGAGGTAAGACTGTCTGGTCTATAGCTCCAGGGTTCACCTTTTTACCCCTTTCAAAAAATGGGCATGATGCTTCCCTTTTTCCAGTCACTCTGGACTTTGTATGACTGTCACAACTTTACATGTGTCATAGAATAATAGAATCATAGAAAATGGTTTGGGTTGGAGAGGACCTTTAAAGGTCATACAGTCCAACCACCTCTGCAATGAGCAGGGACATCTTCACCTAGATCAGGTTGCTCAGAGCTCTGTCCAACCTGACCTTGAATGTGTCCAGGGATGGAGCATCTACAACCTCTCTGTGTAACCTGGTCCAGTGTTTCGTCAGCCTCATTGTACAATATTTCTTCCTTATACCTAGTCTACATCTACCCTTTTTTGATTTAAAACCTTTACTCCTTGCCCTAAATACCTGGCTCTTCTGCTTTTGCCTTTCCTTCTTACACTTCAGTTTGACAAGGATGTCCTTACAGAGTGTACAGAATGTATGTTGTTATAGTTTGTAACTGTGCTGAATATAGTGCTGGTATAATATCGATGTTTTAGCTACTGCTGAGCAGTGCTCATGCAATGTCAAGGCCTTCTCTGTTTCCAATTCTGCTCTGCCAGCAAGTAGGCTGGGGTTGCAGAAGAAACTGGGAGGCAATGTAGCTGGTCCATCTGACCGCAGTTAGTGAACAGAATATCCCATACTGTATGACATCATGCTCAATAATAAAAGCTGAGGAAAGAAGAGGGAAATTTATAGTTATGGTATTTGTCTTTCTGAGTAGCCATTACATGTCATCAAGCCCTGCTTTCCTGGAGTTAGCTAAATATCTGCCTGCCAATAGGAAGTAGTGAATGAATTCCTTTGCTTTCCTTACCTGTACAGCTTTAGCTTTAACTATTAAATTGTCTTACGTCAACCCATGAGTTTTACCCTTCTGATTCTCTCCCCCATCCCACTATGGTAGGTGGGCAGTGAGCAAACAGCTGTGTGGTGCTTACTGCCTACTGGGGCTAAATCACGATTTTGAGCCATGCTGGGCTCCTGCCTTCCTTGCCCGAGTTTTTACATGTGGGAAATAAAAGCTCTTGTGCTAATTCTGTAAAAAACTCTTCTAAAATTCAATATCCTAACTTTCCTCTTCATCTGACCCATAACCCTCAAGACTGTGAATTCCATCAGGGCTGTCACCAATCTTGAGATTCCTAACTAGTTTTTCTGTTTGGGTGAGCAACAGGTCTCATAATGCTTCTCTTTTAGTTGGGCTGTCTATCACCTGTGTTAAGAAGTGTGCCCAACAAGAGTCTCCTGGACCACTTACAGCTTGCTGTGCTGCTCTTCCAGCAGTATCAGGGTGACAGAAATTCTCCAGCAGGATCTGAGCCTGTGAGTGTGATGCTCCCCATATTTGAAATAAGAAAACTTCATCAACAGACTCCCCTTGGTTGGGTGGCCGGGAGTAAGCACCAACCACGAGATTTCTTTCTTGGTTTGGCTCTTAATCAGTTCAGCACTGTTTTTTCAAAGGTTTTCTGTGCAGTCACTATTTTTTTTTTTAATAGGAGACAACTCCCCCCATTCCACCTTCCTTGCCTGTCCCTTCTGAACAGTTTATAGCTATCTATTGCAGCATGCTAGATTTTGAAGTCCATTCCAAACACTGTTTTCTATAAAGGATCATTTTTTTTCCTATGTTGCACAAACTAGAACTGGTTTAAGCCACTGTTTTGCTTCAAAAGCACATTTTCATCTCTTGTCTTGCACAGTGAAAAAAAAGATCTTTTGGGGAAAAGCAAAAACTAAGATAGAAAATTTTAGATAGTCCAGTCCTTAAACTGTTACACTTTTTCTTCTAAAGTCTTTCTCTTTGTCCTAGGGAAACTAAAAAGTGTAACAGTTTAAGGTATTAGAATTGAGTTGAGTCATGCTCTATTGTTAGGTTTAAGCTGTTGAGCAAACAGTATGGGGTGGGGAGGGGGAGAGCAAGTCACAAAAAGGGTCAGGTTTTCTTAATAAGAGAGTATAGTGTCATAGACGGAATGATGATTTCACTCAAGAAAAGGAATGTAATTTATTTTCGATAGATGAATAATTGTCAATGTTGTTATGCACATTGAGACGTGACAAGTACAACAAGTTTTCAAGGTCACTATAGTTTACGTTCCAAATACATTTTTATTTTCTCATTCTGCCTTATAATTTAAAACTTTGAGTTAGAAAGGACCTTAAAGATCTTCTAGTTCCAACGCCCCTGCCATAAGCAGGGACACCTTCCACTAGGCCAGGTTGCTCAGCGTCTCATCCAGCCTGGCCTTAAACACCTCCAGGGATAGGGCATCCACAGCTTCTCTGGGCAACCTGTTCCAGTGCCTCACCACCCTCAGTGAAAAATTTCTTCTTAATATCTAACCTAAAGGTACCCTTTTTCAGCTTAAAACTGTTAGCCGTCATCCTGTCGCTATGCTCCTTGGTAAAGAGTGCCTCCCCATCTCTCCTGTAGGCCCCTTTTAAGTACTGGTAGACTGCTAGAAGGTGTCCCCAGAGCCTTTTTTTCTCCAGGTTGAACAACCCCAACTCTCTCAACCTGTCCTCATATGGGAAGTCTCCAGCCCTCTGACCATCTTTGTGGCACTCCTCTGGACTTGCTTCAACAGGTCCATGTCCTTCTTATGTTGGGTGGCCCAGAACTGGACACAGTACTCCAGGTGGGGTCTCTCTAGAGCAGAGTAGAGGGGCAGAATCACCTCCCTTGATCTGCTGGTCATGTTTCTTTTGATGCAGCCCAGGACACAGTTGACTTTCTGGGATGCAAGCTCACATTGCCAGGTCATGTTCAACTTCTCATCAACAAGCACCCCCAAGTCCTTTTCCTCAGGGCTGCTCTCAAGCCAGTCTCCTCCCAGCCTGTGTTTGTGCTTGGGATTGCCACGACCCACGTGCAGGACCTTGCACTTGGCTTTGTTGAACTTTATGAGGCTGGCACTAGCCCACCTCTCTAGCCTGTCCAGGTCCCTCTGGATGGCATCCCTTCCCTCCAGCGTTTAGACTGCACCACACAGTCTGCAAGCTTGGTGAGGGCGTACTCGACTCCACTGTTCATGTCTCCCACGAAGATGTTAAACAACACTGGTCCCAATACCAACCCCTGTGGAATACCACCCATCACTGACTTCCACTTGGACATTGAGCCTTTAATTGCAACTCTTTGAGTGTGATCATCCAGCCAATATAAAAATTATATATCAAGAGATTTGCTGTGAAGTCTTTGTGTGGTCAACTATGTCTACCAAAAAAGAGAAGAATAAATGCTTTAAAACTTTTACATAAAAGATGTATTGGGTTTGCATTGCAAGGTCTTTGTAGTAGGGGTGCTACACAGGTGGCTTCTGTGAGAAGCTGCCAGAAGATTCCCCCATATCCAATAGAAACAATGCCAGATGGCTCCAAGATGGCCACTAGCTAAGGCTGAACCCATCAGTGATGGTGACAGAGCCGCTGTGATAACATACATAAGAAGGGGAAAAAAAACTGCTGTTCAACAGCAGCCAGAAGTGAGGAGTGAGAATATGTGAGAGAAACAACCCTGCAGACATCAAGGTCAGTGAAGAAGGAGAGGAGGAGTTGCTCCAGGTACTGCAGCAGAGATTCCCCTGCAGCCCATGGTGCAGACCATGGTGAGGCAGCTGTGCCCTTGCAGCCATGGAGAGTAACGGTGGAGTAGAGATACACCTGCAGCCTGTGGAGGACCTCACACCAGAGAAGATGGATGTGTCTAAAGGAGAGCCCACACTGAAGCAGGTTTTCTGTCAGGACTTCTGACCCTGTAGGAAGCACACACCAAAGCAGTCTGCTCCTAAAGGACTGCAGCCCATGGAAAGGACCCCTGCAGCTTGTGGGAAGGACTCCTGTTGGAGAAGTTCATGGAGTGCTCTCTCCTAGGAGAGGGACCCCACACTGGAGCAGAGAAAGAGTGTGAGGAGGAAGGAGTGGCAAAGACAACATGTGATGAACAGACCACAAACCCAATTCCCTATCCCCCTGTGTTTCTTAGGGGGAAGAAGCAGAGAAAATAAGGAGTAAAGCTGAGCCCAGGAAGAAGGGATGGGTGGGAGGAAGATTTTTTTTTTTAATTCTTTTTTTTTTCTCATTATCTCACTCTGATTGATTTGCAACAAATTAAATTCATTTCCCCAAGTCAAGTCTTTTTTTGCCTGTGATGGTAACTGAGTGACTGATAGAGTGGCTTTGTGAATACCTGGCATCCAGCCAGGGCCAACCTACCATATTCCATTATGTCTTTCTCACTACGTAACACTACAGAAAGACATATGTGCATCCAGTTTTATGTTTCCTTCTAAGGTGACTGCTGAAGTATGTTTATCATTGATTTGTTTGAGATGCACATCACAAGCATCAATGTTTAGCAGTCAAATGCACAAAAATTCTGAAGGAAAATCACAGTTCCAGCTTCATACAGTAGGAATTAGCATTGGATTTCCACTTTACATGTAGAGAAAAAAAATAGGATATTTTTGTCACTTCTTGATAAAGAATTCACTTACATTTCAAGACTAGGATCACAGATTTTTTTTAAAGCCTGTCTGAAATAGGCTTCATATCTTTGCATATATGATACCACAACTATTTCTCAAAACTGAAAATATTTGAATACCACCATCTGAAGAAAAAGACTAAGGTTTAACATAAATCACTCAGAATACTGTAGACTCTCAAGTATTACCTAATATTTCAATGATAGAATGATTTTTAACAGCAATGCTATAATTTTCCAGGTCATAGATAATTTTATATCATTGTCATAAATAGTTATTTCTTAAGAGAGAAGAATAATATACATTTGCAATGGTAAGAATTTTGAATGTGAGATTACTGTTACACATAAAAAATACTATAACGCAGAAAGTAACTATAGTAAGGATAAGCAGGGGAAGATCCCTAAATGAGGATAAATATAGAGTTTCTTTGGATACCATTCACAAAAAGAAAATGTTTCAGGGCAGAAGAAAGACACAGTAGTGTCTGCAAGGAGGCCAACAAGGGAAAGTAAGAGGGGAAAGCCAGTGACAGGGAACAGTCCTCTGGTTCATCTTTGCCTTTAGTGAGAGAGTTTTATTTTTTTGGTCAAATTAAATTCCTCTGTGACATTGTTGTAGACACTTAGTATGTGTTCCATTTAATGTGCAACTCCAACTTTTGTCTTTTTTATTATTATAATTATTGCAGTGAGCACAATTATGTTAAATATTGCACCTGTACTCTGCTTCCTCTAGTCCAGAAGTCAATATGAGTTCATATAACCTGTGACTGCTGCCACATGCCTCAGAACTGGATATGCAAAGGTGATAAATAGCCAGGAGCCATAGAATAAGAGCACTCAATCAAAAATCTCAACTGACTCACAAAAGAGTAAAAAAAGTGTTCGTCTGGTTTATATTTGGAATCAATGCCAGATTGCCCCTCATTAGTTCTGTGAAACTGCAGACTAGTATATGTAAATGTAACTTTTTTATTTATTTTCCTGGTTTTTTTTGCTTGCAAAGCCTAGGTGGCTTTTAAACAGAGCACACAACAAGGTAAATGAAAAATGTGATTAATACATTTTTTCTTTCACAAAATCCTAACATTTTTATCTACTTTTGTACTTATATTCCTGTGGGAAGGAGAAAGAGGAAAATGCAGTGTGTTCTGCAGTGTAAGTATCTGTACAGAAACCCATGGGAAGGCTTTCAATCAAATAGGGAATATCTTGCATATTTTAATTTTTCTTCCTTTAGCCAGGGGAGAAAAGGGAGAACTTTGCAAGTCTATTAAAAGTGGGATCTAAGGATCTTCCTGAATATCTATCTATCTGTTTGACAAAGGTTCTGTATTTCCACATAGCCTTGCCTTCCTACCTACTCCTACTTCCCTTCCCTTGCACACAGTCTAATATACTGTATTACACTAGAGTGAGGTCTCCAGAGACCTGATAGTGCATAGATAACTACATTGTTATCTCTGATCTTACAGAAGCAGAGAACTAATCATAGTTATCTTTTTATTGCATTATCCTACATTTTGCTTCATATTTCTGGTGGATATTGACATGTCTCTTGCTCTCCTTAAGCTTAAACTTTTAAAGAAAATCTTTGTCTCAGCTTCCTATTCCCTAGGTGAAATTTTCTGAGTAGTGTTTTTTTCATAGCAGAAAGTATCTTCAGGCATTCACTTTGTTTCATTTTTTAAATACCACAGATTGTATTAGGACTAAGTGTTGCATTATTGGGTTATTTTCTAAAGATAGCACATAGCAGCCTGCTGGATAAACTTTTTGAGCTCCTAATCTTGTGGATTTGCCTTTACATCACCTGTCAATAGAGCATAACATTTGAAGATGGAACTCTATTTTCCTGAGTGATATTATGCTTCCTGAGACTGATTTGCAGGTATAAAATTAAATGGAGATGCATTTAAGAGAGGGGGCCAAAGTAATTATTTCGTAATTTTTGGTCTGAAGCTCTGGCAAAAGAAAGGAGCCGGAGAACACAAATCATGATGTTTCAGCTGAGTGTGATGGAGAACACTGGAGGTAAGCAGTAACTCTGAAAGCACCCTTTAGACATCTTGCACTGATAATCCCAGTAAGAGTTTTTCCTCGGAAAATTGAAAACTATTGGAGGGGCTAGGTAAGGAAAACGAAACAGAT
Source organism: Syrrhaptes paradoxus (assembly GCA_013400615.1). NCBI lineage: Eukaryota > Metazoa > Chordata > Aves > Pterocliformes > Pteroclidae > Syrrhaptes > Syrrhaptes paradoxus. The sequence goes on from VZTO01024684.1 coordinate 17,161, forward strand.
GAAAGTAACTAAGGAAAAGGAGAAAGGTATCACACAAGCAAAGGTTACATTTTAGAGCTACTGGGTCATCAGCATACATCTTGTTCACTACATCTGACTTTGACAGCTGTTGAAAGGCAGAGGGACACTGCAAACTTACATTTAAGTGTAAAAGCCTCATGATAACTATTGCTCTCTCTACATCATTATTTTCTAAGGCTTAAATGAGATACAGAACAGAAAAGGGTCAAAGAAAATAGAACTGAACTTCAAAACTCAGCCATTGTCTTCCATTTGGTTTTTTTTCTGGTTAGTTACTAATAAATTCCTTTCTAACTCCTTTCTGTTCCGTAACTGATGTCTTATCTTTTCTGTGTTGATGCACGTAACCCTAACAGAATAGTTTCCAACAGCCTCAGACATATTTCCACTTTCATTTATTAGAGATAAATATTCCAGCATATACATAATTGAAAATTAATTTCATCTAAATGCTCTTAAGCTCACTCTCTGAAAATGTAAATGCTCCTATTGTAAATTTTGACCCATCTGACTTTTAGCTTAAGCTAAGTAGCTTGAGCTGATTGTGAGAACAGTTGCATGTTTATTGATGTACATATACTTTGGATTATTTTGAGAAGGTAAGAAAGCATACCAGTGAACCAGAACACAGAAGATTTATTTTTTTTCTTCTGGAATTGATATTAGCTTAATCTTCGTTAGGGCTATAGACAGCAAATATTAGATTTGGAGAGGAAGATTAAAAGGGAAGGAGTGAAGTTTCAGAGTCCCACAAACACTGATGAAGTGGAAGAATTTTTACACCTTCTTCACCCACCCTCCCCCCACCCATTTACCCCATCAATAACACTGCTGTAATTAGATAGATATTAGCAAAAAGACTTGAGAAAAGAAGTACATTTACATATATTTGTATACATGTATCCATATATTTTTTAATGCTTTTAAACCTTATTGTGTAACGTAATGTCCTAGCAACCTGAGACTAAAGGTGTTTGTAGCAATGATGTGTCAGAGACCAAGCAGGGGCCCCTGAGTGCACAAGTTGGCAGAGGTCTGGAAATCTCGGGAGCATGATGGTAGTGGGAGACCCAGGGCCAGTCACACAAATACCCAGTTGCTGACATACAGCTGTGTAACAACCTAATGAAGGTGCATATAGATAATAGCACAGGTGGAGCTGTCTTTAAAGGGTGTAAAAGACAAGAAAAAAACACAGCTAGCTAAGTACACTAGCCCCACTGCTTCAGAATTGAGTATGAAGAACTAACAGATATGTTGTCCTGCACTATACCATTCTGTATATTACTAGAGTCTCATTTGTGACTGTCACAGTTATTTAGTCCTCCATCTGCACCAGAAATAACTGTAAACCACTACTTTTCCAAAAGAAAAGTTATTTTCTGCCTTTTGTTTTTACTTCCACAATTCTCTACAATTCCCAGATATTGACTAGGCTTAGAATAACAGGACAGGAATCAATGGACAGCAAACACCATTTTCTGCATGCTGACAGGCATATAGAGTTAGATTCAGATTGCTAAGGAACATTGATAATCATCCCTAGTGGTAGTGTCCAGGCTACCATCAGCCTAGTAAAATTATTGAACACTGGTACTAGCTATGGTGTGATAAATTCCATTTCCCCTTCTTTTCACAGAAGAGGGCTTCCAATAGAAACTAAAATCTTCCTCTGTAGTGTGTTTAAGCTGCTGTTTGTAAATCAAGCTCACATGAGTAGCCAGCAGCAGGAGTGAAAACAACTGGAGGTGGAGAATAGCAGCCTTTAGTCGCAGGTCTGGAAAAGCAGTGCTCTCACATAGCTCCCTCACCCTTTCCCCTTGTCTCAAAACAATGTATGTTTGACTACCAACAGCACCTGAGTAAAATTCAAGGAGAAGCTAAGGAGAAAAATACATCAAAGATCAAGACAAAACAATAGTGAGTTCTCAGAAGGAATCTACCATTTTCTCCCAAAACAGTTGTCTCTGTAAGTTTTCTCAGAGAGGGTGAAAGTGGTAAGAAATTGATTCCCCTGCTCTTCCCACTACTACACTGACTTCTCACCTCTCCTGCCTATTGATCTTAGTTACTCTATCAGCAGTTTTGGGAAACTACAAGACAGACTGAGATGAATGCATATCTGAGAAGTTGCAAAGACAAGGCAATCATTCTTCTACACTCACTATATAGCCTGGGAGTCCTTTATTGCTTCCTGTTTGAATTTTGAACACTATTGTTCAGCCAAGAGCTTCCTAGGTTAAACCTTTTTATATTATACATCGATTAAATAACTTACTTTCAGTTCTTAAAAAGAAATTTATTGAGTTTCAACTGATTTTTATAAAGGGGCTTGGACACTTAAGCATCAGGGGTGTGTTCTCGTATCTGCCTTTTTGCTATAACACGGGTATCGAAAAAAAGTCTCCTCTCAAACTACATAGAAAGCTGAGAGCCTCCTAAATGATAAAACAATGGTTTAAATCCTTACATACAAGTGCAATCCTTAGGCACAATCTGATGGAGTAAATTAAAGTATTAAAGGCTGTAATTATTATTCATGGCTAACTTTATGATGTTTAGAACATCGGAGTAATTTACAACTCCCATTTACTAATTAATATTTAAAATTATGTTAAATATCTCAGCCACAGAAAGGAAAGTTGCCTGCATTTGTAGTCTTTAGGGGTGAAAATTAAAGGTTATTGTCTTGCGTACAGTAGAGGTGCACTGAGCTGCACCATTTCCACATGAGCCAGAGCCTAGGGGCAGGGTCTCAGCAGGTGTTTGATTAGCTCATGGTTATGAGTTGGTATCAATTATGCTTGGTACCTGCAAACATAATTTTTTTCTATTTCTAAATATATTTAATAACTGCACAAGTATATTCAGTTATATTTAGCCTGCACACAGTGTAATATAAGGTGCATTTCCAGGCAGCATAAGCCACAGTTACAAGAGACAAGTCGTTCTTGGCATTGGCTTGCAAGAAAGCAGGTGGGATGAAAGAAGGCTAAAGCTCACAAAGAAGGAACAGAAGGATAGACTAGAGGCTCTGAAGTTATAATGTAATTAGATTTACAGCAGGAAGTATTAGGGAAAAAATGAAGCTGTGCATGGACACAGCAAAGAAATTATGTTATGGTAGAACAAAATCCTGGAAATTTTAAAAAACAAGCAAGCAAACAAAAAACCCAAAATACAACAAAGCATGGGACCACTGACAGTCCCAAGTAAAACTAATGTTGAGCCTAATCAGTGAGTGACCCATGAACATCAGTCAGGAGCTGAGGAGGTAAGGTCTGAGGTAGCCTGTACTCATGCAGGTGTTGCTGGGGCAAGGACAAATGACCCTGAGATGAGCTGAAATGTGGGTCCTGAGCCTATAGGTCCTGATGCCAGGGGCTCCAGATGAATCTATTCAGGGCCAAGGAGGTGTGTTAATGTCTTCAGAGCCCAGATGGATAAAGTCTGAGAGAGCATGGCTGGTTCACCTTGGAGAAAAGATAGTTTCTATGAGACTTTATAATTTTCTACAACTACCTGGTTGGAGAACTTAGAAAAGATGGAGCCAGACTCTAACTGGAAATGCATGGTGATAACACAAAAGGCAAGGAGAAGACATCTGATCTTGAGAAATTCCAATGAGATGCAACGAAAGCACTGTTTATCATGAGGGTAGTCAAATATGGGAACTAAGACCCAGAAAATTTGTGAGATCTACATAGTTGGAGCTATTCAAGACTCAGAGGCACAAGGCCTAGGGCAATCGTATCCAATTAGACCTGCTTTGAACAAAGAGTTGGATTAGGTGGTCTCTCGAGGTCCCTTCAAACACGTTATTCTGTGAATCCATGGTTGCAAGCAACTTTATCTTCCTATGGGAGAATGGCAAAAGAAAAAGCATTTTCAGCAATTTCTTGGCTCCAGAATATAGAGTGAGACTGCAGCTGTGCACTGAATACAGAATTTGTACCTTGAGACAGATGCACAGATGTCTGGTCATACATAATGCTAGGTTTAACAGGGAGTTCAGTCCCCTTTTCATGTAGAAAACCGTTGAAGGGTGGGTTGGATTCATCTGAACCTGTGACTGTTTAGCCAGAGGTTGAGTATTTATGTATTTACAGGAGACAATCGCTCTAGAGCAAAATTGATCTTTTTGTAGAAGCATGAATAAAAACAATTGTTGCGTCTGTAAAATTCAGGTAAAGTGCTTGTTAACAATCCAATTGATTTCTCAAAGGACTTTGTGGTTTTAAACTCTTATGTCAAACCACTGCATTTTACCTATTGCAAAACAACAATTCCAAGATAACAGTTCCAAAAGCTGGCATTATATGGAAGACAGCTTTACTAGAAACTGAATTAGCATTCTTTAGGTATTTCTATTAGGTGGTATTTAGAAGTGCACAGAACACTTTGTGTAGGCAGAAGTCATAGACTTCTATGCTCTGTTAATTCTATTTCTCTCCCAATTTCTTTGAATTTTATAGCTTTCTTCTAAGCAGTATCATTTGCTGTCAATTTTAGATGTGCTCCCTGTGCACTTTATGATGAGATGATTTGGTATGGCTAATCTGCATAGGAACCTGACCTTGTGATCAAGTACCCGCAGGCTCTGCCCTTAACAGTGATAACAGCTAGCCATGGCTCTGACCCAGATCAGGGAGAAATAACTGTCCTCAACTGTTGAAATTAGTCAGATATTTTGATACTTTTGTTCTCCTATCAAGACAGAAAAACTATTTATAAATATTTTCCATGATATTAAAAAGGCAGCAAAATGCATCATTTTGTTTCTGCCTTGGATGCCTCTCCCTGGACTGTTCATTATATGTGCTAATCCTTTTATTGCTTGCTCATTCAGTCCAAGCATTTCACAGCTTGCTGTGATTTCTCTGACCTGTTTCACTTTCTATTTCTATGATCTCTTTTGCTATATAAGTAAAACCAATATTTATACTCTTTTTCCCTGATTTTTCTTGTGTTGATCTTCTGTTTAGTAATTGCTGTTCTACTCCTAAAACTGTCAACTGTAGCATCTCCCTTACCATACTGAAATCACCCCATCAAATTACACCTGCTGTCTGTTCCTCCACAACTGAAGGAGATGCAAAGACTTTTAATTGTACAAAACCCCTCAAAATCACCAGTACGTGCCTTTGAGGATGGATTTTATCCTAATGATTTTTCGCTTCCCCGTATTGTCTTTGTCAATTACCTCTCTTTTAAAAGTGTTTTATCATGAAATTTAGATTATGATATCTTTGTAAGAGAAGTTATTTCTGATGACCATATTTCTGAAGAAAAATATTTATTTTTTAATTTTGACCCTTTTTGCCATTGTCAGTGATACCAGAAATTTAAGTGTGTTTAAAAATGCAGGAGAAAATTTTACTTAAAAAAAATTTACATCACAGAGGAGATGGGGGAATTTAGGCATCTATTTTGTACTTCTTTATACACTGCAATTAATTTGCATACAAAGATGTTTCTAAAACATAATATTTTTTTGTTATGGACACTTCCTGACAATTCTGGCATGAGCACAGCTGGATATCTGACAAGCAGAAGGATTTAAAAAAAGATCAGTTTAGGCATTGCAATGTGTTTGATTGACAGTGTGTCTTAGACCAAGGGCAAATCAAGTACCTCTGTGTTTGGAGGAGGGAGGTGAGTACTGTAGTTGTCTGTGATTTGTTCCCAGTGAGGAAAATGACACGAGGCACAGATAGAATGAGATACTGTAGCAAAATAGACTTTATTCAGAGAGGTAATTCCATTGAAACCAGTGCTTTTTCTCTCCATAAGTGTTCCAAAATCTAGCTGAAGATCAAATCCAATAAATACAGTTTCTTTGATTCAGTCTGGTTGACTTACCTTAAAGACTGAAAGATGCAATGACAAGGTGGTTGTGCTGAATAACACAAAGGGGCAAATTTTCAGTAGTTCTTCAGTTGCACTGCATACAATAACTTACTGATTACATTATGGACAAGTAGACTCCTACTGGCTTTTTTGTGTAGCTCGTTGGGATGCTGGTTAACTTTTAAAAAGCAATTTCATACTGTAAGCCTTTCTTCCATTCACAGGAACATTAAACAAAAGAAAACTGTCATTCACACAAAATAGCTACAATCTACTGTATAAAATTTGCAACAACACTGCTGGCTACAGTGCTTTCCAACATGCACTATATGACATATTCATTACAGTTGTAAATTAGCGTGCAGGGAGTTTCAGCTACTGCATCTGTTTAAAAGGATATTCCAAACGATTTATGGTGTAATCCAGTTTCAGGGTTCATTGACACGTATAACTGCTCTCGCAGGTTAATGTCACTTTCAGTGGACTCAAGGACAACATTCCTGGTGATTTTTACAGGAGTGAGATCTGGTTCATTGCTTAACAATGTTTGAGCAATAGTAATTTCCTAACGGCATATGATCTCTGTGAGGGGCTGAAAAATAGTTTCAGTCAAAGCATAAACTGAAAGAAGTAGAAACTATTGAAACATACTTCACGTTTCCTTAAATTTCAGTACAAACTAAACCTGCATTTGCAGCCAGCCTTCCCAGAGAGAGAGCAAATTGTTAATTACCTTGTCAAGTGTTAATACTTTAAAGTATCCCTGTATTGCTTCTTTTAAAGAAAATTGTCATTGTGATGCTTTTGAACTAAGCTTTGAATGTTGTTCTTTGTACTGTACAGAAGATACCTTTTATTTTTTTTTCTTTCGGTGTTCTATTTTTAGTGGTTGAGAGCAATCAGGAATACAAGGTGGAAATACAGACTCAACATAATTCTCAAAACTTTTTGTTTTATACATGAACTAAAAATGTTTTCTTACAGTTTCTTTTAGACCCAAAGCTAATAACAAAACACTGGCTTAATACCTAACTAGTGAAAGTTATAGTAGCTCTCCAAAGTTACAGTGATCCTTCGTATTAAACCTTTGAAATTATTGTATGCCTCTTCTTTTTCAAGAGTAACTATACATTATTATTTGTTTTCTAGTAATAATGAGAGGCTTTCTTTACATTTCACCCGGAGTACAAAAATAATGAAAATGTGTATCCCTTCTTGAAAAATTTCTATTCTACACGTTTCTTTCCCATATCCGATCCTCTGCAATGCTCCATGACAACAGTGGAGTATTAACTTGATTGTGTTAAGTATTATCACCAGTGCAGCTTGAAAACATGACAGCATTCAACACTCCATTAAAAATATGTTAATAATTATAGGTTATTAAATAGTAGGTCTATAAGGTGATCATGAAGGGATGACATACTTTCTGTCCCTTGCCC
>VZTO01024684.1:27430-42215 GCA_013400615.1 Syrrhaptes paradoxus
AAAAACCAAAACAACAAAAAAACAAACCCTGTAACCCAACAACAACAAGAAAAGAGAAATCTTTCTCCAAACAACACTTTTTATTGTCCAAGATGTGTGCAAATATACCCTTTGTCCTTCTTATGACAAGCAGCAAAAGACTCTTCAGATCATATTGCTGTTGTCCTGTCCTCAACATGCACTTTAGAACCGATTAAAGCACCACTGATCTTCATTACTGGTGTTCCAGTCATCTCGATGCTTAATCACACATGTGGAACATATGCCAGACAATGCTGGATGTCAAGAAAGTCAACATTCATATTTTCTGTACTTCCTCAAATACTTCAGCTAATATATTCTCTCCATCTGTTGCAGAAAAACAAAGATTATGATAGTGCAGTGATACTGAAGTTATCTGCTAAATCTGTTCTATTACTGTCAAAGGTTGAGACTTTTAAAATACTGTTAGATAGCGGGGATAAACCAAGTCCCCTGAGCAGCTTTAAAAACCTCAGCCAAGATTCCTGCATTTTGCCTTTGGCCACAAGAGGAAACTGAATTTCCCACTGTGCCTTTCACATCTTGTGCAGCTAGCCTCCTGCATAGTCATCCAACTGCATGATTCCTAGGAATTTTCCCTTCTTACTCATAATCTGTTCTTAAACAACCGGGTCTTAATTTGTGAGCAATCAAGCACATATCATTCCATTATGCAACACCTTTTTACTTTCCTCATATACAAAATCTTTCTCATCAGCAGGTCTCAGGCTTACTCCGCCAGCCCTCCGTATACCTAATAGCACAGATGACCTCACTTAGAAATTCTAGTCCCTAAAGGAACATGGAATAGAGTGTATATAATGATAAGGGAATGGGAGAAATTCACTGTTAGCTGTCAAGGAGGATTTCCACCATCAACGTTAACCATATAATATAGTGGCAGTGGAGGGCAATGAATGTGGAGAGAAGTGAGAGCAATCAGCAAGCTTTCATTCAGTGAGATGGAGGAGCTTGTCAAAGACACAAACATCTAATCAGATGCCAGCACTGATTGATGTCCCAGCCTGCATTTAAATCTGTCATCGTGACCAAGTAGTGCCTATCGTTTACCCAGTGGAAGGATAAACTAGAAGTAATATATGACATCTAAGCAAATAGATCATTAATTCCACTTAACATGTGGGGGCTAAAGTTTAAATCTTGTTCTAAATGGCAATTTTTCCCTTCAGGGAGGGAAAGAAATGCTAAAAAAAAAAAAATCTCCTGTAGTTGACTAGGCAATAAAGATTTTTTTTTTTTACAAGTTTCAAATTTGCTGTATTGGATTTTATTTCATCTTACGGCTCACAATTGTCAGTGAGTGTTTATCAGGAAATTTATTAAAATCTTAATTAAAATGGTTAAAGAAGATAAGAAATTACATTCTATTAGAGACAGAAGACTGCTGTTCTGCGTTGCCTTCTTATGCTTTACGTTTTTATTCTCCCAAGTGTTCCCAAGCTCAGCCCCTTTATCATTGACTTTATATTATTTTTTCTGACTATGAGATGAAAATTTTAAATGCAGACATACAGTTAATTGAATTTTATTATTAACTGACTTCTTAATTACAGGGCATGGCACTGAATAATTTCTTAATGGTTTGTAAATTCCACATTTTGCACCAATCAACATCTAAGTCAGTAGATTTTGGCACATGCCTTTGTAAAATGTTTATTCAGGTCATAATTACTGAAATTATTGAGGTCTGCATTGATATAAATTAGAACTGTCTTCAGACTGGACAGTAGGAAGTAAAAAATTTGCAGTTCTCCAAACTGAGGCTTGATTTCCATCTTCTGACAGTCATAAATAGGAAAAAATGTAGGTGTCAGTATTTAAGAAATAGTGTATAAATTTGCTGCATATACTATAATGAAATAAAACTATAATCTGTCAAGCAGAAACACCCAAGAGTATGATTTCTATGTTTTTACAGTTTATCAAGATACACTCTGACTTCTTTCAAAAGTTGCCATTAGCCTCTCATCAGTAGGGCACTGTTAATAATTAATTAATTAATAAATTGTACCTTCTGAGGTTATAAATGATTAAAATCAAGCAACTACAATAAGCATTAATATTTATATATTCAATTTTGCTTAATATACTTCATTTTTAAGACTGTAAAAGAGATCAAAAATAGTATTAAAGTATTTGACTAAAGCAAAAGTCTACTTAATTTGTTACTAAGTTACCTGTTTAGAAACATTAAAGTTGAGAAATCTCATTTTTTTTCTGAAAACAGAAAAATTTCCTATACAATTACTAAATTATGAATTAAACTCGACTATATAAAGGTGGGTGGCAAAGCTGCAAACCATTCAGCCATGTAGATATTCTCTAAATCAGTGTGTCAGTGAAATGAAATCTAAACTTATACTACTGTCTTGACTATCCTAGATTCCTGAGACACCTCTCACTCATCCTGAGATTCTAAATCTGTTGAGAATCCCTGACAAAGCCCAAATTCAAATCAATAAAAATAAGCATTTTAAACACATTCTCTCCACTGCTGGTATTAGTCAGGATACACAGAGAAAGTATTCTGTTCTCTCTGAGGGGTTACCTTTTTCTCAGTGATCCATTTACGTGAAAACTGTAATATGACAGTATTTTACTAACTGCTGTGATAGCATTTCAACTGCATATGCAGTAGAAATACTTTATGAAAGCATTTGTAAGAGCTTAAATTTAAAGGGCTGCATGCTTGGTTTAAGAAAACTTGATTAACCACAATGGTTTAAAAGTGCATACTTTAAAACTTATTCCTTCAGTATTTGCTTTGAGAACTGAAATACATATTCTTTACAAAGCATTCATCCATGTGTTTATTCAGAACAAGCTAGTCTCTGTAAGGCAAATATTTCCTATCTCTTCTTTTAAAATTCTCAGCATTAAAACAACATGCTTTAGTTTTTCCTAAAGCTGTTGAATAAAACTTAAAAATATTTGAAAAAGAAGTAAAAAATAATACAATGAAAATTCTATAAACCTTCCTTTGTTCTTTAATAAAAAACTTTGGTTTTGAAATATTTCTTTGATAGTCTCTTTGAGAACTATAAAAACTAAATAATCAACTCAAATTCCACAAAATAGTCCCAAGAGGACTGAAATACAATTCTGCCCTGGGAAATTTTGCTGAGCACATAGTACTTGTAAAAGGTGTTTATTGCCCTTGGCCCCTGTTTTCCAATGGCTACTAATGTTGCTTTACAATCTTGTGCCTAAACACCAAACTGCAGTTTCAGTTACAGGGAATAGCTCACAGCTTTAACAGCTGTAACTCTTCATTTCGGAATATGCTTATCTGTCGGGAGCTTGATTAACCCTTAGTATTTTTGTGGTATAGATCAGAGACTGATGGGAAGGATATTTTAATAAACTGTACTCGTATGAACCTCTTGATTCTATGGCTTCTTCTAGATATAATGGTCTTACAGTGCATACATGCATATGCAGGGTTCTTTGACCCCATCACTTCTAGGACAGAATCACATTACATTGGAGTCCTGTAGTTCTCCAGAAAATGGGCATGTCTTAAAATACATGTTTTGGTTTAATTTGGTTCAGTTTTTAACTTAAAAAAAGTTGAAAGTAGATATTATTCCTACAATAAAAATGATTAAAAAATCCTTGGTAACTAGGTATCAGTGGGAATCCTGATTAGAAATAAATAACAGCTGGATGGCATTTGAGCTATGCCTATGCAGATCTATGTATTAATTTAATATATAACCAAGAAGAAAAAAAAATATACACAGTAAGGAGATTAGATGTTTACTTTGAGTTTTCGCCTATACAGCCATGGGCCTCTAATCTACATAAATTTAAATGGAAGCTGATGTGTACTAGAACAAAAACTAATTTGCATAAAGGTCCCTGTTCTGTCTCCAGGAGAATTTTTGGAAATCCTGCAGATCAGAAGAGACAAAAGCACCTCAAAGTAGGCAGTGCGTCAAAGTCTCTGTCTCAGAAACAATTATGCATTAATTGTTGAGAAAAGTGTTCACAGTTCAAGTAACTTTTAAATGAACTACACATCTGAGGTATAAAAAAGTTCAGTTCACTTCACAAGATCTTGGTCATTGTGCCACAAAAGTATTGTCAAAATTGCAAGCTATATATTTCCAAAGTGTAAGTCATTGTCTGCATAGCTGACTATATCTGGTTCCATCTTCAGCTCCATTGAGGTCACTGAAATTATTGATAAAATGAGACACTATTACACATCAAGAAGTGGACTGGCATATTGCCATCAGTGTATTTCAATTGTTAGTGTCTTTTTTTTACTCAAATAATCTAACTCTATCTGTTTACTGAATTCCAAACCTCTGAAATCTGACTTTCATAGGCACTTATTCCCATTAAACTTTGCTTACATTTCACCAAAGTTTTCCTGTGGGTGTACTTGTTGCACAGATATGACAAATTTTTGGTTATTTGGAAGTATGTTTAAGCATCTCTCTTTTTTTTTTTTCTTTTTTTTTGGTGTCCAGGTGTGTCAGTTAAAATCTTATAAATAATAGAACTTTAAAAAGCATCAGAAATATGCATCTGGTAAATTATAAAAGTCATATATCAATTTTTATTTTTACACAAATTTCATTTTTCCAAATATTCATGTTGTTAACTATTAAAATTATGCTTTATGTATTTATGGCATTTGGTAGGGTTAGAGCAAGTCAATGGGATATTTGTAAGCTTTTGAAATATTATTTTAAATTCTGGTTGCAATATTTATTTTTTTTTCCTAAACCTTCACAGAACTAACCCTCATTGAAAACTATGAGATTATGGAACTGCTGTTCAGTTAAACCTCTGCCAGTGAGCCAAGGGATGAGTAGAAAACATCAGGGTGAGTATTTTGATTACACTGGGAGGACTACCACTATCTAGTCTAACTTTAGTTTAATTTTAGCAAGGAAGAAAGTTGCTTCAGAACTGATGATGTTGCAGCCTCTTACATTGCTGTTATGAAAAGAAATTCACTAAATTTGATTTCCTCAGTATCTTGAGTTAAATTTAAGTTAGCTCAGTATCTGAATTTCAGCTACTCACTCACCTCTGTTCTATAGTCTCCTGTTTCAATCAGAAAATGCCAATCCGAAAGTAGTACGGTTTCCACTTAGTAAGCTTATTGCTGAAAGGAAGCTTGTAGCTGATGCTAAACCGTTTTGTTCCTCTTTTTGTTGTCCCATCAGAAAAGGTAAAACAAGTCAAGATTTGGTTCACACCACTCACAGATTCTCTTGACGACCTACACCGTCCTGCCTATGAAGTTTAAGCAAACATTTACCTTCCTGTGCAAACCGGGGTGGGAGAGGGAAGAGAATTACCTGTTCTGTTATAGTACTGCCTGTCCATGCAGATATAGCTATACAGCCACTGTGCCAGTGATCTAGTCTGTAACCACAGGCTGCTTTTTTCAAGGGCCGTTAAAAAAATACAGACATAATTTCCAAATACTCAGATATTAAGACAGTGAGAGGTCATAAAAGAGGTCAACCTCTGTGTCTTTCATTTCCCTGCTTTCCTGAGCTGTTGCTTTGGTCGACTTTAAGTGCTTTAGTTACATTTTGATTCCATAAGGCTTTTCAAAAGGGAAACATTTCTGATCAGCTGGAAATGGCAGTATGAAAACACCAAACAGGTGTATATTAACTGTTCATTATTAAGTTATATTTTCTTCACAGTAAGATTGTTGTCTATTGTGTGCCAGAACCCAATGTTTTTCTAGGGAAAAAGAAGAAAAAAAAGACGTGCAAGCCACCTTGCACTTTAGACACTACATCCAATTTTAAAAAAACGTATGTTAGAAACTTCAAGAGGACTTAAACTATGAAGGACTTAAGACCCTTTTGCAAACAGGACTTACCCTTACCCATACAGCCCAAAACAAAACAGTGCAAAAAGATTTTCAGGTGTCTCTGGTAGTCAGAGCAGAATGCTGTTCTAACATAGAAAATCGCTTTCTGGTGTCTGAGCTAACATATCCAGAGACATTTCAGATGTCTTTGCAGAGGAACGTAGTATGCTGGAAGACATACCTTTTGAAACACATTCATGACATACTCTAACATGGGAAATGTTATTTCAACAAAATCATTTGTCCCAGAATAAAGAGCTTTCTTGCCAACCACTCTGAGTTTTGGATTTGTTTTGGTTTGGTTGGGTCTTGTTTTTTTTTGTTGTTGTTGTTGTTTTCCTAGAAACATTTTAGACAAGCTAATGGAATCTGAAAAAAAAAACAAAAAAAACCAAAAAAAACCAACAAATTGATTNCTTGTTAATTCAACAACGTTATTTTGATCAATTAAAAAAGATTTATTGCCAAGTCCTATCACTTTTATATTTGTTTTGGTTTGGTTGGTTCTTGTTTTTTTTTGTTGTTGTTGTTGTTTTCCTAGAAACATTTTAGACAAGCTAATGGAATCTGAAAAAAAAAACAAAAAAAACCAAAAAAAACCAACAAATTGATTTTACTCTGCAATTTTAAACTCTCTTATTTAGTACAGTACCTGTGTTTTTTAATCACAAATACAAATTTCCTCCCATGGAATTGGGGGGAAGTGTTCTGATGGACCTTAATTCTAACAGAGGGAGGTCATATACTACACAGGTGCTTATGAGCATTGGGTCTGATTCTCCTTGTTATTATTCATGGTTAAGTTTAAGGGAGGAATGCCACAGGTGTTTATCACACTGCACAGAAATTGAAGTGGAGGAGAAAACAACCAGTGTGAAATTGTATGAGGAATTTTTAAGAAAACAGAAGTATTTTTCTTTTTTTAAAAAATAAAAACTAAAATACAGATATAGTTCCCAGGATTGGTTCTTTCAGCCCTCAGAAGCAGCTGAATCCTTGAATTTTTGTCCAGAGGTACATTCTGTAGGAAAATAGGATGACTACAACCATAAACATCTTGATGGGCACAGCTCAGATTTTCAAAAAAACCCAGAAAACAGGTGCCAATACTGCAATCTGAGATCCCAAGCAATAATAACTCGGTTCAAGGGGTGTCCTTCTCAGTCAGTTCTTCTTCATTTACCACTTCCCCTTCACGCTTCCTTCTCTTTTACTGAATTACTGACGCCGGAATATGCAGTAGACCATGGTTCTTTGGAGCTCTACCATTCGTACTCAATGTTTCTTTTATTTTATGTTGATTACTTTGTGAGGCTAAAGGACTTCAGCTTGAGGTATGTGTGATATCATAATGATAATATTTTCAAATAGTTATACAAATATGTAGCTCTTTCTTGTACCATCTTTTCTAAGATACAATTTGCTTTAGGAATAACATGTTTTCCTGAAATACATGTGACTCTACAGCCCACTGAGAAAAGCCAAAAACTTGCAAATGTGTAGGGACAATGCAGTAGTATGATGCATCTTTCATTTGTCTGCTTCATTGTTCCCCATTTAGAGATACTGGGTAGAAACAGATAATCCTGGAGAACAAATAAAATTGGCATAGATTGGCCCTTAAGTCTTGTCCTGGGTTAATCTGAGACAGAGTTAACTTTCTTCATAATAGCTAGCAAGAGTCTGTGTTTTGGATTTGTGCTCAGAACAAAGCTGATAAAAAGTGATGTTTACAGGGCTTCCAAGTTCTTTCAGCTCCTCTGGCTGTCTGTAAACAGGAGAAGCTGGGAGGGAGCACAGCCCCAGTTACTAGCCCAGGATTTGATCTTAGGTTTGGGATTGAGACCCAAAGTGGTCAATAATCTATTCCGTAACATANCTGGAGTGGCCTGAGCCTTGGTCATCAGGTGGGGGGGCAGTATCACTATGCATCACTCATTTGTATATTTGTATATAGTATTATTTTCAATATTATTGTAGTTTAGTTATTAAATTGTTCTTATCTCAATGCATGAGTCCTTTTTTCCCTTTACTCCTTTAATTGTCTTCCCTATCATCGGGATCCCAGTGGGAGAAATTTTGAGGCATGATATAGGTTGTTTTCTTGGTTTTTTTCTGGCTCACTCATCCCCATCTGTAAGTCGGTATCATGCAGCCGGTTTTCTAGGACTTCAGAGAGATGAGTGTTTGGACAAAGAGGAAACCAACTGCTATTTGTTTTCCTAAAACTTTAAAAAAAAAACCCAATCAAAGTAATCGAAAACTGAATGACCCTCACAGGTTAGATTTATTGGTTTGTTTTATTCTTTAGGACTCGTGACATTTTGTCAAAGAATATACAATGCATGTTTTCTTTCAAAACTGTCGTAATATTTTGCTGATAGCTGCCAAAAAGTAACAGATACATGGGCAGTCATTAATCTAAAGGATGTTGTTAATTATTTATAGATTGACAATATCCATTTTTAACTAAACATTTTTGCCTCATATTTCCACACTTCATGTCAAAAGTTCGCAGAACTCATGCCTGCAAAGTTTTGGCAGAGAAGGTTAATTTTCCATAGAGAGTCATTGTGCATGAGATCCACTTAGCACCATTTTAAATGCCATCAGGCAGCAGAAGATTGTCTGTAAACTCATTTCTTTCTAGTGGTTTCAGAGCTGACAGAAAGCACTACCTCAACACTTCAGTGGGCTGCAGCAGAACAAGTACAACTCACTCAGCAGCCATGAGAATCACCACTCTATCACCATCACCCCTTCTGGATAGCCTAGTATCACTAATTCCTGTTCAGAGAAGACCTACAAAGCTCAGACAAATCCTAGCCTAAGCCTAACCAAAAGGAAAAAAAAAAAGGGTGCCAACAGGAGCTAGTAATGATGCTTTTGTTTTGTGGACATCTGCCTACAAAGAACTCTCTATCAAGTCATTTAACACAGCACACTAAGGAGCTATCAGCTCTTAACAGCACTCTATTGGTGCCAGCTTACACAAGATGAAACCTGGTTGCATAAAGACATGCAATCTTCTTTCCCAGAAGAAGAAAGTGTATTTTTGTTCAGAAGACCTAAGGTGAACTCCTCTCTTTTCTACATATATAGTTTGTGCATACAGGCACAGATTTGTAAAATGAGGAGAGTAGTACTACTCTTTCTTTTCTTTTCTTTCATCCTTTGTCTTTGTTGTCTGCTCAGCTCCTGAGCTCATAACCAGAGAGGCTCATGATAACTAAGGAGTTCCAACCTAATCTGATTACTCTAATAGTACAAGCAATTAGTCAGCCTTCTAAAAATAATGTTAATCAGATACTCATGTGTGACTGCCTTGTGTTGTTACCCTTTTGCTTTCCAGAGTTTTGTGGCTGCCTTCTCTCCCAAGTAATTGGATTGACTTAAACTTGATCACCTGTGACATAAATACTTAATTCCCTGATGAAGGATAGAAAAGTCTAGTCTTCAGATAGCACCGACAATTACAGATCATTACCAAACCAACCCCAAAAGACAAGTGAATTTTATATATGTAATTTATATTCCAGTATACTATGTTATATATGTGCATATATCATCCCAGCACAGACAGAAGGTGGGGGGTCAGTGATGCAGCAGGGAGGGAAGCCAACAATGTAGAAGAATGGAAGCTTGCAAAGGCAAGGACCAACAGAAGGAAGAGGCTTCCTCCAAAGGCTGAGGTGCCCTTGCAGAACTACTTCACTACTCTGCAGACTAAAGAGGAAAGACCTGTTACATCACAAGTAAAGCAGCCCAACCTGCTCCTTGTATAACAACCAGCACAACTAAGAAAAGGCAATGCATGATAGCAGGCAACCCTCTTCTGAAAGGTACAGAGGCACCCATTTGCTGACCTGACCCACTCTCTGGAGAGGTGTGCTGTTTACCAGGGATATCACCAGGAGACTTACAGGTCTCATGTAACCCGGCTCACTGACTATTATCCACTGCTGTTGTTTCGTGTGGGCACCAGTGACACAGCTGGAAGGATCAAGAAAGGTACAGTGCCCTGGAAGCTGCAGTAAGGGACTCTGGAGCACAGGCAGTTTTCTCATCAATCCGCCTGGTTAAAGTGAAAGTGTATGAAAGGGCTGATAAAATTTGGCAAGTCAGCAAATTGTTACAGAACTGGTGCCACAGGCAGGGGTTTGGCTACTTAGACTATGGGACTCACTTTGAGAGGCCTGGTCTATTGGGGACTGATGGGTTCCATTTGTCAGAGAAGGGGAAGAGCATCTTTGGTCACAGGCTTGCCAACCTGGTGAAGAGGGCTTTAAACTAAAATTGCAAGGGGATGACAACCTCAATCCATCCCACTCCTACCAGTTTGATGCCAGAATCAATAATAGATACCCAGAGCTTGGAGAAGGAACACAGGCTGGCAGGATACCACCTGAAGAGCAGCACAGAGGGAGTCCAGCCTCCTTGGGAGCCCAACATAAGTGCTTCTATGGAAACCCAGGTAGCATGGGGAATAATCAAGACAAGTTAGAGAGGTGCATCTCTCTGCAAGGCTATGATCTTATTGGCATCATGAAGTTGTAGTGAGATGGCTTCTATGACTGGAGTGTTGGAATGGAGTGATACAGACTCTTTAGGAAGGACAGGCAGGGGAGATGAGGAGGGGACATCACCCTCTATGTCACTAACCAGCTGGAGTACATGGAGCTCTGCCTGGGAATGGATGAGGAGTTGACCGAGACCTTGTTGGTCAGGGTTAAAGGGAGGGCAGCGACAGGGGACATTATAGTGAGGGTCTGCTACAGGCCACCTGACCAAGAAGAACAAATGAATGAGGCCCTCTATAGACAGATGGGAGCAGCCTCACATTCACGTGTCCTCAGAGGGACTTCATCCACCCTGATATCTGCTGCAGGAACAGCACAGATATCAGGGTATAAACAAACCAGGAGGTTCCAGAAATGCCTTGATGATAACTTCCTTCTCCAAGTGACAGAAAAAACAACAAGGAGAGGTGCTATGCTGGACCATGTTCTCACCAACAAGGAAGGGCTGGTGGGGAATGTGAAGCTCAAGGTCAACATGGGCTGCAGTGACCATGAAATGGTGGAGTTCAAGATCCTTTAGGGCAGCAAGGTGGGCACACAGCAAATTCTCTACCCTGGACTTCAGGAGAGTGGATTTTGGCCTCTTCAGCGATCTGCTTGGTAGAATACCATGAGATAAAGACCTGGAAGGAAGAGGGACACTAGCAAGCTGATTAATATTCAAGGATCACCTCCTCCAGGCTCAGGAGCGATGCATCCCAACAAAGAGGAAGTCAGGCAAAAAACCGGGAGGCCTGCATGGAAGAACAAGGAGCTCCGGAACAAAATCAAACATAAAAAGGCAGCCTACAGATGGTGGAGGCGAGGACCAGTCGCCTGAATGTGAATACAGAGAAACTGTCTGAGCAGCCAGAGATCAGATTAGGAAAGCTAAAGCTCATATAGAATTAAATCTGGACAGGAATGTCAAGGGCAACAAGAGGTCCGTCAGTGATAAAAGGAAGACTAGGAAAAACGTGGACGCTCTCCAGAAGGAAACAGGAGACCTGGTTATCCAGGTTATCCAGGAGAAGGCTGAGCTACTTTGCCTCATTCTTCACTGGCAAGTGCTCAAACCACACCATCCAAGGCACAGAAGGCAAAGGCATGCACAAGTCCATGGGGCCTGATGAGATGCATCCGCGGGTCCTGAGGGAACTGGCAGATGAAGTTGCTAAACCACTACCCACCATATTTGAGAAGTCATGGTACTCTGGCGAAGTTCCCACTAACAGGAAAAGGGGAAACATAAACTCTATTTTTAAAAAGGGAAATAAGGAAGACCCAGGGAACTACAGGCTGGTCAGTCTCACCTCTGTTCTTAGCAAGGTCATGGAGCAAATCCTCCTGGAAACTATGCTAAGGCACATGGAAAATATGTGTGTGATTGGTGACAGCCAACAGGGCTTCACTAAGGGCAAATTGTTGCTGACAAATCTGGTGGTCTTCTACACCAGGGTCACAGCATTGGCGGACAAGGAAAGAGCAACTGACATCCTCTACCTGGACTTGTGCAAAGCCTTTGACACTGTCCCACATGACATCCTTGTCCTAATCTGGAGACGTGGATTTGACAGAAGGACCACTTGGTGGATCAGGAATTGGCTGGAGGGTCACACTCAAAGAGTTGTGGTCAGTGGCTCAGTGTCCAAGTGGAGAAGGGTGATAACTGGTGTTCTGCAGAGATCAGTACTGGGACCAGTGTTAACATCTTTGTGGGAGACATGGACAGTGGGATTGAGTGTGCCCTCAGCAATTTTGTTGATGGCACCAAGCTGTGTGGTGCAGTTGACATGCTGGAGGGAAGGGATGCCACTCAGAGGGCCCTGGTCAGGCTGGAAAGCTGGGCCCATGCCAGCCTTATGAAGTTCAAAAAGTCCAAGTGCAAGGTCTGCATGTGGGTCGAGGCAAACCGCCCAAATAAAGGCTGGGTGGAGAATAGAATGAGAGCAGCCCTAAGGAGAAGGACTCGGGGGTTTTGGTTGATGAGAAGCTCAATGTTAGCAAGCAATGTACTCTTGGAGCCCAGAAGGCCAACCATATCCTGGTCTGCATCACAAGAAGCATGGCCAGCAGCTCAACGGAGGTGATTCTCCCCCT
The DNA here is from genome assembly GCA_013400615.1 of Syrrhaptes paradoxus. NCBI lineage: Eukaryota > Metazoa > Chordata > Aves > Pterocliformes > Pteroclidae > Syrrhaptes > Syrrhaptes paradoxus. The sequence continues at coordinate 39,980 of VZTO01024684.1, forward strand.
CTACTCTGCTCTCGTGAGACCTCACGTGGAGTCCTGCATCCAGCTCTGGGGGCCTCAGCGTAAGAAAGACATGGACCTGTTGGAGCAGGTCCAGAGGAGGGCCACAAAGATGATCAGAGGGCTGTAACACTTCCCATATGAGGACAGGCTGAGAGTTGGGATTCTTCAGCCTGGAGAAAAGAAGTATCTGGGGAGACCTTCTAGCAGCTTTCCAGTACCTGAAGGTGAGATGGGGAGGCACGCTTTGTCAGGGAGTGTAACAATAGGATGAGAGGCAATGGTTTTAAGCTGGAAGGGAGTACCTTTAGATTAGATAATAGGAAGAAATTTTTTACTGTGAGGGTGGTGAGACACCGGAGTAGGCTGCCCAGAGAAGCTGCAGATGCCCCATCCCTGGAGATGTTCAAGGCTAGGTTGGATGAGGCTTTGAGCAACCTGCTCAAGTGGAAGGTCTCCCTGCCCATGCCCGGGGGGTGGAACTAGATGATCTTTAAGGTGCCTTCCAACCCAAACCATTTTGTGATTCTATGGTTCTGTGATGTATGTATAAATACACATACATGTACATATGTACAAACAAATATAAATTACATTGATGTCACAAAATTCAGCAGTCATGGAATATAGTTGAATCACAGTGTAGTGGTTTACAATGTTTAACACTAACATATTGTAAATTATTCAGTTACAGAAACCTACATGCATACATAGATTTAAGTAATTACTTTCAGCCACCTTTAAAAGAGTATTCATGGGTTTTTTTGCTTCTGCATTAATGTTGCTTAGTGGCAGGGTGTCACTGCTGCATGCTATGCCTGGTTATTATAAGTAATGTTACTAATTATGGTAATACTATAAACAATATAAACAGAAATATTTATGCCATCAGCTGTCACTTCTGATACTCATAGTCATAAATGAAAGTCGAGGAAAGAAAGGGGAAATACTTCATTGATTCCAGAGGTATGCCTGGCTATCCAGAAATAATTATGCTACTTGATGAACCATGGTACCGTCTGCTTGTCTTCCTGTTTGATTACAGATCAGGTGTTAGCACTTAATGGGTAAGTGATTTGCCAATAAGCTTTCCTTTATGCTTTGTTTCAGGATACATTATAACAATTTGTGAGATGAAATACAGCTTTCTACCATATGCTGACATATCACAGTGCAAGATGGTGAAGTGTCATAACCAACATGTTGCAATGTGATCTGCCACCCATGAAATGGAATTCTTCAGAAAAACAAAATGCCAATTCTCAAATAAACTCTGACTCCAGTACATACTGCAGCCAGTAGACTGTGTAAAATGCATTAAAGTTATCCACAGATTTCTGTTCTTCTACCGATATAAAACTAATGGTCTAATTTTAGCTCCACATTGGAAAGAATGCTGTTAACCTTACAACACCGCAGCACTACACTAGCAAGATTTTATTTTAGTCACTACAGAAAATGCTGACTTTTAACTTTTATAAGGTTATTTATTAAGACCTGCAGTTACCTCTTAGTACACACAGCTTCCCTATGGCTGTGAATGGATAGCAAATGTCTTAGCGCTTATTAAGCTCTGCTACAAATCAAGTCTACTGAAATAGTCATAATGTATTCTATTAGTAAATATAAAATATATATGTAATATTACATTAGCCTTTCAGCATAACGGAAGCCAGACGTGCACTGTCATCTGTTACGGCTGATCCTGAGTCAGCATTTACAGAACAGGAAGTGGAAATTCACCCACCTGATAAGCTGTAATGAAACAATAATGCTGTTCTTTACTCACAATGATGGTTTAACTGGAGAAATCCTGTCTGGCTCTGCTTGGCTAGCCTGAGCATCTTCTTGCTGGGCTGGTAAAGATGCCAGCATGTTGTTTTAGCTTCTTATTGTAAGTGTTTATTGTAATGTTACATTCTTGGTGAGGGCGAAGGAAGGATGATTTCAGCTGGCTTAAAAATTTGTTGACCTCTTACTCGTCTTAGCTGGCATGTAACGTTTAGTGTGAAGCCTGCTGAATTTGTTTCCTTGGAAGGACAATCTCAAATCACAGCACAAGAATCTCAAAAAAACACAACATTGCTGGAAAAATCAGAAGAGATAATCGTCTCCTGAGCAAACTGTAAGGGTTCACATGGTAAGTTAGCTGGTGACTGGGTAGTATGGGGCTAATTTTTGGTATTTAGTTGGAAAATATTGAAGTCAAATTTGGTTACATTCTTGATATGCACCACAG
>VZTO01024686.1:1317-15217 GCA_013400615.1 Syrrhaptes paradoxus
TACACAGTGTAGTTTTTTCAGTGCTTCCAGGAATAGATGGCTTGATGTTGCTGACATCTTATCTCATTCACCTAGAACTTGAAGGGGAAAAAAATGTAGCATTAGGAAATTGAACAAACATGAATTAAACCTGAAATCTACTTCACAATAATCACTACTCTTAGCTCGAATGGGAATGAGTTTTCTTTGAATTCTTTTTTACCAGGGAGTGTGAAAAGAAGCTAAATCTCCATTCTGATAGCTTTACTCCATTAAGTCCATTCAACATTTCCTTCATTAATTTTAATTACTGCCTTTGTAAATAGTTTATGATGTTCTGGCCATGAGCCAGGTTCCTTTGCACAATCAGCAGGTTGCCAATACGATACTGGTTTCTTTTCCCTATGGCATAACACAGAGAAGCAGCTATTTGGTTAATCTATCAGTCCCACTTTAACAGTCATACTTTTATGACTGGAATTTACAAGCTATTCAGAGCCTTTCATTTCCATTTTTTCTTAGCTGTGTCTAAAAAATACTACAATAATTTGGCCCATCTTCAAGAGTGGAAGTTAGGAATGTACGGGAAGCTTGGGGTAATATTGTGTGTCAGCGTCCAATGTGATCAGGCAGTTGCTGTGCATATAAATAAATCTAGATGCTTCAGATCACCAAGGAATCTGTTACGGCAGACAGCACACCTATCAACTGAACCACAAGCTTTTAACAGTTACCAGTCCATTTCTAACATTTATTTTGCCAAAGTGTCTAATGCAATTCCAGGCCTATAGGAACAGCTGCCCCAAAATTCAAATACATAACAGTAAGAAAAATTAGTTAATTGAAGTGGATAAGGTGGAGTTTCTGTTTTCATATTGTTGTTAACAAAAAAATACACAAAAATCTCTATCTCACAGAACTTGCAGGCAGCTGCTTTCAACTACTTCTGATTAGCTGTTAAGTCTTGCTTTTGTATTTCTGTTTCTCTGTAGGGTGTGATCTGTAAATAAATATGAAGTCAACGGAAGCCTGAAAGAATGAAATTAACTTCACCTGGCACAACCCAGTTAGTTAGTGTTCCCTAATGCAGCCAGGAACCTAAATTGCAGATGAAAAGTGCTATGCATTCCTAAGAAAATATTGAAATGGTTTTACTATTCATTCTGAGATAGAAAAAAATAGGTTTATGGCAGTGGATGGACATCTTTAAATGTAAGAAGAAAGTATTTAAGAACATCTACTCTGCCTTACCCAGAAATGTTTGTTTTCTCTGTTTCAGGAGTGTTGTTCTGATTTATGTTCTAATGAAGTATAGCTTTAGGGATTTTAACCATTGGTGGTGCTTTTGGTGTCTCTGCTTGAAAACAGCAACATTCCAGGGAAAACCACCTCAAGTATTTTGGTCAACAATATTCTCACATACTCTGTGGAGGTGCATAAGGTTGTTGGAGCACTGAGCAGAGTTGAAGAATAACCACTGCGGATGTCTGGGTGTTCTCATGGCCTGGGAATCTTGAGTAGAGGATAGCTCAGCTGTGTCAAACAGATAATGACAGGGGAAACCTGGCCAAATTTCGCACTTCCCCTCATTCAACTGTGTCTTCTTTAATGTGAAGGGTTTCTGGAAAAAAAAAAGAAAAAAAAAACAGAAAAAAATAAAGAAAAAGAAAATTTAAAAACCTGGCCTTGTGGCTGCAGCAGAGAACTGGACCTGAACAAAAACAAGAGAGACCTGAACATTTGCAAAGCACATGACCTTGGGAGAAAGCACTTACGCAGACAAAATGCCAAGTTTTTTCCTTGTCAGTCAAAAAAAATTATTCTACGCGAGTCATTTCAATTTATCACAACATCTCTCAAACTCTGCTCTGCTTCGGCTGACATCATGAATTCATACTGGCTCCACAGCAATGTCAAGTCAGCTCTTTACCACTGCTGGTCCAGTAGTACATCAGGGAAGTCAGATGCACACCTTCACTGCTACAAGGGCAGCTAGATTCTGCTCTGCATATTCACTTACATAAATTGTAGAATCTGAAGACAGGCAGCCAAAACTAGAGAATTCTGCCTTCTTCTCTGTTAACCCTTACATTATTATTTTTTTCAAAGTTCATATTGTCTATCTCAAGAAGAATCTCCTCTTGAAGAGATTTTGCAGGGTTCACCTGCCTTGTCGTTGGTGTCAATTAGTTCATCAATCAATAGTCATGAATCATAGGTCAGAATGTGGCAGAAATAGAGACAGAAATTCTTCCTGCACAGCTGCAAGAGAACCACTCCTTCCTTCAGGGGAGTACAGATGGGAACAACACTGACTAGGCGATCATAGTCAGAGAAATGGTTCTTATGGCTGCATCTCACAGCTCTCCTATGAGCTGGAAGAAATTATTCAGCTATTAATAATCCACTCAAAAGTGCTAAAAGCTAGTGAAGATTAGCACTGAACAGAAAAGTGTCTGTACGTTTGGTTTGGAAGGCTCTGTTCTAGGCTTAAAGTTCAAAGGACCCCAACATGACACATAATAGAAAACTGAAAATCTTTGATGGCAGGAAGCATGTTACAGCACCATGAATACAAGAATACATCAATGTTTCAAAATCTGTGTTGATCATTTTGGTCAGTTAGCACATATATTCTGTGGATTCAGAGGAGGAAAGATAGCCTTGTGACCAGAACTGTCATTATCCCAAAAGATAGCTTACCTTTTTTATATGAATTTAATATGTAAATGGTATTTCCTATAAATACATATTTTTAAAATTAAATAGATTAGATCCTGCATATTTCATACTCCAGGTAACACTAGCAAATATCATTACTTTGTATTACTAGGAAGAAATAGACAAACAGCCACCCTTATCAGACAAAAAGACAACCCTCAGAATCTACCAGTTTAGCAAAATCTTGGTGCATCAGTATTATATGCCAGAGTACAATATATACCTTAAAATAAAATACATTGTATTTGCCTACACCCTGCAGAGGAATTTTTTCAGTTTCCTCTGTGATGAATATCAGAATGTGTATTTTTGAATTTTATTTTGCAGATTTTTTTTTTCAAATTCCAATATCTGTAAAAGTTCTTAAACTATTTTCCATTCTGCACACAGCTCCATTGAGCAGGAGTTATAATTCCATTCAACCTTTAGATTAGCAATGGGCTAATAGTACATCCATTGTTTATCCCTTTTCATTCTATTGAAAAACTGACTCTGAACAGATCACTGTTGTCTGAAATGGAATTTTTATATAGAGATGAATCATCAGATCACTTCTGTTAGTAATTATTGGTACATGGATTGTTCACATACAATTCACACCAAGCACATGATAGTCAAATTTTGACCTGCAAACAGCAGTGTTTTGAACTATAGCTTTCACTGATGTATTTGTTCCTGGAGTTTAAAGGTGGAATTATTTGAATGTAGCTTTCAGGTTTCAGGGTCAGAAAATTCCAGTTTCAAATGCAACATTAATTCTTCTCTTTCTTTGAAATTGTCTAGCAACAGCTTAATATTTTTACATCTGTAGAAACTCCTGCTGGCAAATTTATTCACTGAAAAGGTTATTAGTGTTCTAAAAAATCAAATATAATTATAATAATTATTAATAATCTCATACTAAAGCTGTGAGAATGCATCTGAAAGAAAATTTATTTAACAATACAAAAATACCTCAGAATTATTGGATTATTACTTAGCTCTAGCTGAGATGTGCCCAGGACATTTCGGTTTTAAAAAGCCAGACACATCAAGCCATGCTTTGCTGGTAATAGTAACAATTACCTCATCCATCTCCTTTCAAGCATCAGACTTCTTTAATATAGTAACTAACAGTTTTTATTCTAGGGTGAAATAGTCAACCTATTAGTCTTGCTTTAGATATACAGCTGCAATAGCAACTCAGGCATGAATTTTATTAACTCTGTTATATTTTCTGTCACTTTCTAGAGCTGTAGATTTATACCCGTCTTTGTATTCAGGCCCCTTTAAAAATGAAATCTCATTTTAAAACAAATACCGGGAAAAAAACTCTCTATTCCTGAAAAATGCAATTAATGTATGGACCAACATACTCTGGTCTGGCAAGAACAGAAAAATTCCAACAGTCACTCAACAGCTAAAAGCTAAATAAATGTTAAATAGTCTCTCCTTACTGCTTATGTCCCTGAGGGGGTTTGCTTTCAAAAATTCTTTAATACTTTACATGCTATGAAAGTGAGGAGAAATGTTTTCCTGATTTATATCCTTTGCTATCAGTTTAATTAAAATGGTGGTTTTCTTTTCATACCATTGTTCTAACATAAAGCGAGATTGAGTGATTCTTGTGGTTGCTCGTGGGAAGTGAGGTGTTGGTCTAAAATGTATTTCTGCACTTCAGTGTGAACTAACTGATTTGCTAATAAAACCTGAAAATAAAATGTAAAGGCAGATAATAGAGGAACTGTAAAAAGAGTTAGTCTAATCAATGAATAAGGCATATGTTTGCTTTTCAGATAGACTGCAATAACCCATCATGCATTCCATACCTTAAATTTTAAGGTAGGACAACATCTTTTGACATCTGTGATACATTTTAAGATAGAAACTTTATTCAACAAATAATAATCATAACAAAAACCTAATTCAATCACAATTTAAAGAATGACTACCAAATCTGGGTTAATTTGTTAAAATTTTGCAACCGTTACTCAAAGAAAAATTGCAAAACTCAATATGCTTACTTTCAAAATATTCAGAACATAACGGTTCAATTGTTAACTATGGAGTGGTATTTGAGACTTAATTTAGGTCAGTTTAATTTAGAAAGGGGAGAGAAAAGAAAGAAAGAAAACATTTAATTTGTGAACCAAATTTGAGAGTTTTTTGAACATTGATATTCTGCTAGTTAAAAAAAACAACAAACCTTTTCATTTCATATTATTCCATTCCTTCCATCTTTTTATTAAGTCAGTGAGTGATCTGTCTCCATCTAAATTTTTTAGTCAGCTGAACTACTGCTGAAACTGTAAAACCAAATTCTGACGCTGCTGCCTATAGTTTCGTTTCACTGCAGACCTGCCCAGTCACAAACAGATACATTAGGGTGATGTTCTCTGCATTAAATTAAAAAGACAAACAACAAACAAAAAAAACCCAACTGACACCAAACACCATGCAATGCTAATTGTACTGCTTTGGTGAGAAGAATTGTCCTCTTTGATCTGCAGCAGAATGAGATTTATTTTGAACATCAAAATAATCTATAAAAACTGAACAAGGAGATGAGAGGCTACATATTTTCATGTCCTCTGAGGAGCAAGTTAGGAATCAGCAATGCAAATGCCATAGGATGAAGGGACAGTCAGAAAGAAAATGAATCCTCAAAGAAAGTAGCTGAACTTTGCATTCTGTCACAGTACACTGAAAGACCTTGAACCACATTTTTTTTCTCTTACACTGCTATAAATCTGATGGAAATCCATTGACTACCCTGGACTTGTTTTGAATACATATTGGTGAACATTGGGTCAAAATTTAGTCCCTAATCTTAGTTTTTTTCTAGCTGTATAATAGACTATTTCAACATCTACATCAGGACATAACAGACTCTTATTGCTCTTCACATATCTATCCCAAAAGAACTAAGTATTTAGAAATAAACTTCTGAGTCTCTCACTGTCCCCAGTCATCACATGCAGCTCTCTACACAGCATTGTCATTGGCTTTTTACAACCCTCTTTACAAAGGTTTTCTACCCAGATGTCTTTAAATGTGAACCATTTCAATCCAAGCATGAGAAGAGGCTGATAGGTAAAATGCTGGACTGAATGGTATTTCAGCAGCAGTGTCATTTGCAAATTCATGGCATTTATTCTATCTGCCTGTAAAAGATGCTTTAGGAAAGGAATAACTGAAAGATATAGCAAACACTTCTTTTGCCATCGGAGAGATTTATTTTCTTAGAACACAGAGAAAACAATTTGATTGTTTTAAATATAAAAATCTGGAGTTTTTAGGATCTATTTCATATTTATAGAGTTATGACATAGTATTCAGTTTCAAACAGAATAGCATAATACAGGACTATTTCAGCTTATAATTTCTAAAGGAAAGAATGTTCCTTCTTTTAGAATCAGATGTTCAAATTAACACTACTTAAACTAATTCATGTGCCCTTAATTGAGTCTTTTTTGCATGGCAAACGGAGGAAAGTGTTATATAGCACAGCAGAGCTGAAAAATTTGCAGATAAACTTCTCACAAGGGCATGATGTTCACATAGAAATATACTGTTTTCTTCCTCTTAAGTATTGCTTTTCAATGGATCCTCTTGTGATTTTCAAAAAGCATCAAGTACCCAATTCCCCCAGATAGATAATGCTGAGCGTGCAGCACTTCTGCAAATCAGGCTATTCATATGAACTCTAAAAATAAAATGCTGCATGGTGGAAATGCTTTGGCTTTGTTTTTTGGGAGGGGGAAGTAATTTGATTTTTTTTATATCTCTAAAACACTGTAGCAAAGTGCATTTGAGCTGCAATTAGATCAAAAACTTATGACAAAGGTCACTCACAAGAGAAAGTTAATAGAAGTGTGTCAATTTTGAATAATTTCCGGGGAGGGGAGGAGATCCATGGCGTGTTGCAAATATATCATATTAAAAATAGTACTGAAAAATTCCATGTTGATGATTTCAGGAAAAGAATTTTCTAACTTCTGTACTGATATGAGTCTTTTCCGGTTTATACTATTGAGTTTAAACATCAACTTCAATATTTATTGCTTCTGCTCTACTGAAAGAAAACATTTTAACTATCTAATTTTTAAAATACCTTTGTTTCAAGGGAAATATCAGTGTGCCTTGCCTTTCCTTTCTTTGAAGAAAAGCACAAATAAACTCAGTACATTTCCACAGAAAGAGGAAATCTCATTCCCTCACAGCTTTGTTATGAACAACACAAATTTGAAAATCAAAAGGAAATAATGTATACATTCAAAGACAGTGTAGAACTACAAAACTTGTTCTTTTGTCAACATTTTGCAAAAATACATATGGATATTTTTTGTTAAGAGGGCACAACCTAAGTATTTATCTTCTCATATTTGATTTGTTCTTAACTCTCATTAACATAGACATTTAGTCAAAATTTATTTACGAAGTTGAAAACATCTTGGATAATTAAACCTGTTAAATCATTTGGATAGTAAAAGTGACATCCAGAACTGAGAAAAGTGGAATGGAGACAGCTTGCAGGACTATCTTGAACACAGAGATATATATGTCTCTGTCATTCATTTCAGGTCTGGGACACCTTTTTTGACTGCAATACTAGTGTAGCCCTATTTCTTTTTAAAGGCATTTACTCATTTATTCATCCATTCATTTATCCTCTGCTAACATTTCTTCTTAAAAACGCTTGGGAAAATTAGCAAAGGGATTTCACAAGTCGTCTGAGTCTGTCTGGGATGAAGTTAACAGACTGTATGGTGCTGTGGTATGGATTTATAAGTAAAACACAGTTGACCACACACCAGCATTTTGCCTATTGCTGAGCAGTGCTCGCACAACATCAAGGTTTTTTCTTTTTCCTGCTCCACTCCATCCAGTAAGTAGACTAGGGGTGAGCAAGAAGTTGGGAGTGGATACAACCTTAACAGCTAACCCAAATTGGTATTCCATGCCATACAACCTCATGCTCAGCAATAAAAATCAAGTAGAGGGGTTTTAGGGAAGGTAGATGTTGCTTGGAAACTGGGTGGGTGTTGGTCTGCTTGTAGGAGGTGGCAAATGATTGCCTTTGCATCACTTGGGGTTTCCGGGGATTTTCTCTCTCTTTGCTTCACTTAGTAAACTGCCTTTATCTCAACCTATGAATTTTCTCACTTTTGCTCTTCCTGTTCTCTCCCTGATCCTGCTGGTGCGTGTGAGGGGAAGTAAGTGAGGTGCTTGTCTGCTACCTGAGGTTAACTCAACACAACAGGCAATATTTCTAAATACCCTTATAAATTTTAGGATCGTTTTATCAACTTGCTTAATCTCCATGTAGAAGCAAAATGAGGATTAAGTCCTCATTCAGAGTCTGAGTCATTAGCCATTGAAGTCCATGACGAAACTCCCACTGACTTCAGTTCTAACACTTCCTGAACAAGGAAAACAAGACTTGGAGAAAATCTCTCTTTCTTTTATCTCACTAAAGGAATGACCATAAGGAAGGATCTAAAAGTTAGGTGTTTTCCCTTGGACAACTCTCCAGGCTACAGCCAGGTAACTGGAGGCCCAGAGGACAATTTGTCCTATCCCCAAACAAATGTCAGTCTTAAAGGTTTAAAGTATTCTTAACAGCTAAATTAAACTGATATCTAGCCCTTCAGTGGCTAATGCTATCAGAGAGGCATTCCAGCTGAAAAGTTGCGTGTAATAAGGTATTAAGCAAAATTTGAAAAGTGAGGCCCTACTTCAATTCTTATTGACTGTAATGGTGGTTCCACAGTCTGCATTGGCATTGATGTCAGAGGTGTTAGGTTCAATGGGAATATAAGGGCATCCAGCAGAAGAGCCGGGCACGTCCCTATATCTATGTGTGTAACATGTATTTTGCACTTCTCCCAGCTCACATGCATCTGCTCACCTCACGTGACAGCAGTTCTCACAGTGAATATCAGGACCCATACACTGGGATGCACCAGCCATGCCATGCTGGTCCCCCCCACCACTCACCCTCTGCCACGCACCCTCCCTCTCCACCCTAGAACTCCGTTTGAGCCCAGATCTGGACTAAGCTTTGACATGGGCCAATGTGGGGTCGCTGTCGGTGCCAAACTAAAACCTGTGGTAAGTCTGTGACCGGTGGATTTGTTCTATTTCAACTTCAGTTTAAAAGTGAAACTGGGTAAACAAAGTGGAAAGAAGACTCACAGACAGAAAAAGGAGTGGAAGTTCATAGGTGTTTTGGTAAATCTGAACAGCTGAGAAGAGGAAAAACAGCTAAGAATTAAATGCATGCTGAAAGGAAGTAAGGAAAAGCATATTATTTACTTATGTGATCAACTGTGCACCTGTTATTCACTGGGAGTCTTGTGAAACATTCCAAAATATATTCCCAAATCAAGCAATACTTGCAAAGGATTTAAAATCCTGTAAAATACGAAGCTCTTTGTATTTCTCTTTCTCTCATTATTAATACTAATTACAAAAAGTCCCAAGAAGCCTCTCAAGAGAGATGGGTTTTTTTCCTCATGCAAAATGAGTATTACATCCCGTTAGAAATGTATCTCTATTCAGTATGTCAAAATGGACATTTCAGATGTTTTCTGGCTGACAAGTTAAAGATGTCCTCAGAAGCATAAGCAAATGTCTGGGAGTTTCATTTGTCAGAGAGCTGCTGTAATAGAAACACAAGCATAATTGAGACATTTAAGCTGCCCCAGTGCAAGAAATCCTCTCTGTACATCTGCACTTCCTGTAACCTTAAACATCAGGGACTTCACTTTAATTTGCCTAATACCATGTTCCTGTCACTAATGATGTCTAAGAATTATCCCATTAATCTTTCCAGTGTCAATTTCACAGGCAGTGTTCGTCACAACTCTATTAAATTTTTTTCAGGGAAATTCACTTTTCAGAAAGTTCCTACATCAAATAGACGTTACTGTGAGCAGAAACTGCACACAGCTAAGAAACTCTTTTGGGACAAGTGCCACAGCATCTCCCCTACAGCCATTTTCCTCTGTCACACAGGCACCTGTGAGTGAACCGAAAGACCTGGAGGATGGCTCTGAACTGTTTCTTAGGCAAAGTCACACGGAAGGAAGTCATGCTATAGGACGACAATTCTCAGACCCGACTGGACGACAGAATCAGCTCTGGTTCTGGAAACTAAACCTAGTGAATCCAAGGAGTCCAATGTGGTTATGCTAAAGAGGTAAGACTACCTTCTAGATGCTCAGAGGCTACATTTCTTTTTAGCAATGATCATGCAACTCCAAGAAGGTACAGATAATTTCCCTCTTCCCAGTAGCTAACTTACAAGATCATGTTATGAAACACCACCTACAGGCAACAAAAATATACAGAAATTTTCTGGTTTTGTAGAAGCAAAAATGTCAAACTCCTTGCTCTCTGACAGGTATCATACAGAGAGTACAAACCTTTCTAGCCATAAAGTGAGAGCAGTGATCAGAAAAGCTCAAAAATTTTGATAAAATAATGTTTTCCACATGTCCTTTTTCAGTCTTCAAAGTTGTGGATGCTTCATACAGTTTTCTCTTTCAAGAGAAATACAGATTATTCTCATTTTAATAACCTTTCTGGACTACTGAAATGATTTTTTGTTTTACTTTCTGTCATTCCTTCAAACTTATCTTCCTTATTTTGCTTGGAAGATACACCAGTGGTATAACACAAGAACGAGGATTTCACTGGATGTTTCAGAACTGCCCTTTGAATTACACTTTATTTTCTATCTTTACACATGCATTGGACTCAAAGTATGCGACAGGACAGGAGTACTCTTTAACTGTGACACTTAAAAATATGTAATTTAATAACAACATAATGCTGTTTAAAAAAATATGTTGGTGTCTAATACAGTTTGGAAGGTCTTATTTAAACTGTGAAATTTCAGGTCATTTCTCACTTCATAGCAAAATTAGGAGAGTTAATTTTGGTTTACTGGGCAAAGAATTTATAGGAAGCAGAGGAGTTGGTTTTACTTTGTTAAGAACTCAAAAATGTCATTAATTTTCACAATGGTATTTTCAAAAACCGATATTGTGAAGAGATGGAAAACAAAATGAAACTTCAAATTAAAATAAAGTTTTGAGCTAAATGAAAAAAACAAGGTAGACATTGGAAACTATAGGCAGGCTAAAGGCAGCAGTAATTAGATTACAATCTTAGGCAATGTGTAAATCCTATAATTAAAATATTCAGGAAAGGAACAAATGTTAAAGAAATACAATTAAGCCATTGAAGAAAGTTTGGATTTCTGTATGTTGTTGTAATTGATTGAAGCAACTGAACTTTTGTGGTTGGGATCTGAGTCCTGAAAGGGAATGAAAGATTTGAGAAACACATGTTTAGTACTGACAAGCATTTTCTTCTGCACAAAGTGTCATGATTTTACACCTGGAGAGCTGACTCATAAAAAAGGAGCAGTGTATGCCAGAAGAATCTCCAGAAAGCATTATGTCAACAATTTTTAGAGACATGACCTGCAGGGTTTGTGAGAAAGGGTGGTGGACACAGAGAGTTGCTCAAAATGTTGGGGAGACTTGCAGACAATTCCCCTATTTGAACTAAACCACTGTTTTGACAACAGCCATAACTATCAGAAAAAAAACAGATGCTAAATCTACAAATCTTGCAGCCAGTAGCCATTGTGGAGGAAAACTAATTTTTGCAGCAGAGAAACAGGCATCCTACCTTCTGCCTAACTACTGGAGTCCAATAGCAACTGAAATTCCTACATGACACACATACTGCCATCGGCAGTGGAAGCCCTGCCTCAGTTAAGACTCAGTGATCTGGGTCTGTAGACCTAATGGTGCAAATAATTTGGGCACACGCCTGATTTAAAATATATTGAACTTAACAGAAACACTCATTCACATCCTTTGGGACCTTATGATAAGAAAATGACATTATTATTTTCTCCTTAAATATTAAAATGTCTGAGAACTTTTTTTACATTTTTTTTTAAACAAAGACGTTAATTCCTATTTTCCTGGTCAGATTCTAATTTGTTTCATTAATTTTTTTTCATTAAAATTTCCCCTGCGATATCATAGTATACAATACTTTCATCCATTTCTGCACAGAATCGTGGCATACTGCCGTGTCCCACAAAACCACTGTTAGTTTCTACCCACAGGGGGTATATTTCTGGTGGAGGGATGAGATCACAGTCACCATAAGGTTTGCTTTGTCAGATAAAATTCTTAGGCTATAAAATTTCCTATGTATACACATCAAACTAGACAACCTGTAAAGTCCCTTCCAACCCAAACCATTCCCTGACTCTGTGATAAACAGTTGTTATTATGGCCCATTTTAAAGCAATAAGGATTTTGTAAAATTAGTCTGCCCTTCAAAACATATTATAAGCTATTAACTGTATGTATATATATAATGTGGGTAACTGAGAAGACCACTCAATATGAGTATGCTCATTTATTTTCTTTTATTTCAGTGACACAACATAGCTCTCTTTGTTATGCAGGAGAGGTTCTGAGAATATAAAATGGAAATGTGTGGAAGAAATTAACTGGCTGACATGAACCTGGCAATGAACAAGCATCAACTACATAGTACCAGGATGAGCACTCACCCTGACAATATCTACTTGCTGTCAGTCACATAAAAAAACCCGAGATGTTATTTTTCATATTTGCACAGAGATGTTTTTATTAATGTTACTAGCCAGTCTTCTGGTTTGGGTCTGAAAGACAGAGTAGCACAGGGAGACATGATAACTCCATCTCACATGAACCACTTGGCAGCAACCTCAGCTGTGGAAAAGAGGGTGGATGGGTAGATCATGAGGTAATATATTGCATTTTTTCCTATTAAATTGATGGCTGAATGTTCTGATACAGGACATTCCATGGGTATAACTTAGCTTTGTCTGCTCAAAATTATACTGTTTTTTTGTAAAATTTGGCTTCTCATAGTGCTGTTTATTCAGAATACCTTTCTGTTTACCCACTGGAGGAGCCTAAGAAGAAAAATGTAGATTATTAGCCAGTGTCAATCTGGATAGGTAGTATTGTTTAGAATTTGGTTATATTTCTTCATTGGTTATATTTCTTCATATTTTTATCAGTAATCTGTGACCAAAAAAAAGTATGTTTTTTTTAATGAGCTTAATCAATAAAAATGAGAAGTAGTTGATAAAGATAATACATGGATTGATTCTGATTCCATGGGAAACTGTACAAACATCTATTTTGAGGCAGCAAATGTAAGGTCAGAATGTAGGAATGAAAAGCATCACCTAAGTACACAGGACAAAAAGTCCCATCCTTGCAAGCAAGAAGCCTGAAAAAATATGAAATGAGATAAAGAGTTCTATCTGAAAACCAAGCAAGGCCAAAAGGTAATTTGAAGGTGAGAGATTACATAATATACATGCAAAATCTGGTGAATTTCCTCCTTTTCTTCAGTCCTCCACTATAGCTAAGTGTTTTGACTAGCTGTGATAGCTTCCCTTCCAGACTATATGGAAAAATTAGAGATGTTTCACAGAAGAGAGCCAGGAGGAAAAAGAAAAGTAAAGAAAAAGTTCACCTTAGCATGAAAGGCAATGCTAGAGATTTCATTTCTGAAAAGAAACGTTAATAGTTAGGAAATGAATGTTGAAAATAATGGGGTTTTCAACCTAATTAATAGACGCAAGTAAAAAGATCCAAAAGGTGGAAGTTTTAACCAGACAAAAGCAGATGAGATATTAGATTCATATGTAGGATGAGTCACCAATACAATCTGAAAGTATTGTACTGAATTTTGTTGCACCAAATGCTTTTTATAACAAATTCCAGATATTCCTTCTAAAAGAAAGTAGCTGTAATTCAACTCCAGCTATTAGACTTACAGTAAGTATCAGCCTGCTCATTAGTTGCCCAGCTTAAATTTCAAGCAAATATAGTGAGTCTAGTGATCTCCTTTAATGTTTTTAATTCTGAAAAAGTACTTTGCAATGCCGCAAATTTTCCAAGATTTTTATTAAAATTAATATCAATTATATTGATAAATTCTTAGGATATTTTTAAATGAAGTTAAATAATTTAAAATATTTATTCTCATATGACTGCTTTTCTATTTCTTTTAGAAAATAATTCTTAATAACTGTCAACAGATAGGATGAGGCTGTGTCTCAATTAACTTTGCATTCAAGATGGACAAAGGCTATCAGTTTTCAGAATATCCTGAACATTTCTTG
>VZTO01024688.1:6056-30478 GCA_013400615.1 Syrrhaptes paradoxus
TGTAAGAGGTTGTAGATATAAAATTTTTAAAACTAATGTTTTAGACTCTGAAATAAAATATCTATTTTAACAAAATAACCTCAAACAGTTACAAACAGTGGTTTATTTAGAACATGAGCAGTGCCAACGTGTACCTCTGGTCACTTTCCAAAATGCCATCAAGAGAAGTTTCAGGTGCTGAATCTCAAGATTTTTAAGTGTCTTGATCCAGGTTCTGATACTGTTTTAAGTCCCACTTTACAGACAGCATGCAAATCTTTATTTAGGACCATCTTTCAGGAACTGCACACAGCAGGTCAGGTGTTTATTCCATTCCAGGAAACAGGAGTTTCCTGGAATGGAAAAACCTCACCATGAGATCTCCTTAATTTTCTCTTTCTCTCACTTGCATTCTTAAAGTAGGGATTGAGAATAAATTCTAACAGATTCAATAGTGTACTTTGTGGATGGGTGTGTCTCATGTATGAATTTTAAAGGTGTCACCATGTTTCAAGTGAAAAGGGTGAATAACTACTTCATATGGTAGGCTGCTTAGTATGTTTTATTAGAAGCATCTGTGGAATTTTACAGTGGGTGGTTTTTGTAGCTGTAGTAATTTTGCCCTTTTTGAGTAGTATCAGCTTACAAGTTAGAATCTGGAGTATGCAGAGACATAAAGACTTTAAACACTGACGCACATGCAGTAGGTCAACTTTATAGGAATAGTTCTGAAGAAAGGATTTAATTTGGGGTATTTTAAGCTAGGGTATTAAACCTGCTGTTTGGGGATTTTTTTTTGTTTATTCTTTAGTATTTACAATTATAACATTTAATTCTCTCCTGTAAAAGATTGTAGTTGCCCAGAATCAAGACGAGGAGTGCAGAAAAAAAAATCCTCATTACTTTCTCATAACCATTACTCTGCAGATGAGGAGTTATAAACGTAGCACAGGGTACTGCAGTTTAATTTATGTGCAACCTGCATAGATATAGAGAAACCTAAGTGCCCCTTTCAGTTGTTGAAAAGTAAGAAAACTTTGTTAAATCATTACACCATGGATGTGGTGCTTCTAATGGTATCTATCGAGTGTGTCTATTTGATAACATAGAGGGTTCCTCAGCAGTGGATTAATTTTGATATTTCAGCCTTGAAACCAAATTTCCATGTTTGAGTCTACTAAAATTGTTGGTGTCATGTGTCTAATAACCCATCTGCTTGAATGATGATAAAGACTCCTACTTAGTCTATCTCAAGGGAATAATGTAGCAGTCATCGTGACAATACTCCTCTGAGCCAACAAAATACATTTTTTCTCAGGAGTTCCCTTTGAAACATAAATTGTTTTTAAGGCAACAGTAACAGGGGATCTGAAATGAGGCTCAGTGAGGAACAAATGTCTTTCTCAAATTGTCTGTCATGGCCAGTGAAGTTAAAAAACAAAACAAACAAAAAAAACAACTTCACCTTATTTAAAAGGGAGCCAGGTATCCTTATGAATAGGATTGATTATATGATGTGTTCTTTTAGGGGGCTGGGCTTGATGACTCAGTCCTGGATTTCTTAGTAGACCTTTTTGGCATGCAGTAGACTGCAGGCTGCTTCAGTTTTGCTCCATGAAGTCTTGAAGCAACTGTGGTGTTTGGGTTTCCTGCTGTGGTAGAGACCATCACCAGTCAGAGCAGCCAAGAAGCAAAATTCTATAAATGTCTGATGTCCCAAATGTGTGTGGTTCGGCTCGGCATCTGTAATTCATCTCTTCCTCCTCTATTCTCCTTACTGTCTTAACAAATCCTGTTACATGATTAGTTTCTTGTGTGTGTGTTGGTGCAGAATTAGAGTCACTGCAGTTGGCTGCAGCACAGATGAGCTATGTTTCAGTTCTTCATTAACTTTCTGACAAAGGAGTTGCATAGAGGTGGTGGTAGATTTCCCATCATTTGTGTTAAATCAAGATCATATGCCTTGCTTCTTAAAATTATGCTGTCACTCAACGTGAAGTGACAGGCTTGAAGTAGAGACTGTTTAGTAAAATTTTATGGCCCATGTGTTATGCAGGACAGTCAATAAGGAATCACTGCAGTCTTCTGCCACACCAAAATCTTATGATTTATGTGGCAGGTGAATTGGGTAGCATTTGAATGAATTGGATATCTTTGATAAAGGTAATTCTACGTAGTTATAAGAAGTCATGTGTGGTCAGCCAGAGAAGAACAGTGTTTTACCCATCTGGCACAACATAAAAATATTTGTGCTTAAAAAACTGGTACTCAATAATCCCGTAGATTGGACCTTTCAATATTTACCTTGTTTAATGCTCAGGGAATTCTTTGTTCCTGTACTCAGTGTTTATAAGAGGTTTCCTGTGATTCCTTCGCAGGTGTGCACAATCTGGTATCTTTAGTTTGTTTTAAGGAAATTGTTTGCCGTAGTCTACATCTCTGTAAAGCATTGTGCAAGGAGAAGCTGATGGTTCACTTGTCTAAGTTCAATCATTAAATGTTTGCTGTTTATTGTATAGTTACAACTGTGGTCATCAGTTTGCCTCTTTCCTCAGACTATTCTCATTCTTAGGAGGGGTCAAATTACCTATGCTATTTTTTAATTTCACCTCTGAATGTGTTAAGAATTTTGTATGCTTTTATATGTCTTAGTTTCTGGATATTGCTTCATGTCATGCAAAAAGCTCCGGGTCTTCTGAGGAGTGTGATAAGTATACTTATTGCTAATCTATTAATGAATGTGGACCAAATGTCTTTTCTTCATGCTGTATTGTTTATTATCACAATTCTGAGTGATTGTTTAAAAAAGTACTTCTTATGAGCATTTGCTCATTATATTCCTTGCATGGAAGAATGTCAAGGTTTTGATACCTTTCTAGCAAATGCTTCTGAACTAATAGGCATGTTTTGGAGTTAATTCATGACTTGCGTAGGTATTAGTACAGCATCAAGGTGTGTTTGTGTATTTCTTAATGTAAAATAGCTTTTGTAACTATTGGACTTGTGCAATTTTAATTTGCAGAGATGTGGAACAGAAAATACTTCATATTGATCTATGTGTGCTTCAGTGGCTTTTGTGGACAATATGTGTGCGCATCAAAAACCAATTGCTTGCCTAGTAGCTAGTAGGAAAAAGGCAAGATCTTGTACATATGAATGAAGATGTGGCCTCTGATAGAACTCTGCTTTTGTTGGTCTTGTTTTCAGTACCTACTGTGACACAGTGTATAACTGGTTTTGCCAGATGAAACAACATGCCAGCTGTATTCAGTTTCACTGAGGACAACTAATTTCCTTTAAAAATGTCTTCATGTACAAGTCGACTTTATTAATTAAAAAAAAAACAAACTAAAACAAAACAATCCTTTTTTGTATCAAAACTTTATTATAGATGTGGCTGAGAACAAATGCTTGAGAATGTGATTGTAAGTTCCTTATGACTTTCTTCCACTTCCAGCAGCTTGTGCTGGCGATCTTATGTAAAAAAAATTGCAGGATATAAAGAGTGAAAGATGTCTGCTTGCTGATGTCAAACCCTATGCTTGCCGTTTCTTTGGAAAACCCAAGTCCATACACCTTGAAATTTTGCTGCAGGTAGGTCACTGGAGATGGCATGTGTGCAGGCAGTTCTGCCTGTGAAGTAGGTCCAACTTGCCCAAAAAGCTCCATCTCTCTTTTGCACACTCAGTCTGACCACCCTAGCTTCTCCATAGCAGGCCTTGACCACACAGGCATGGTGCTCAGGCATGATCGAGTTATACTCCTAGTAGTTGTAGTCTTTCAGATGCTCAGCAGATGTGCTTTGCTTCAGGTTCCGGTGTACTTTTGTTAAGCTAAAAACCACGAGTGGCCTGGGTGAATCGTACCTCCTTACTCAGGTGTCAGAGAGGCCCGAATGCCTGACCGCAGTTCAGGAAAAAAGAAAACAAAGGGCCCTCTTACCCCAAGTGTTGCTTAGTCAAGATCTAGAACAAAATTTTTCTAATTATGTTTTATTTTTCTCCTCCTTCCACTTCCCTCCTTTTCTTTTATCTTAAGGTCCTTTAGGCAAGCATTAACTCAAGGTAATATTTTAACTCATACATTTATGCATATTGTTATAGAGTAATTTAGCCATGTCACAGTAGTATATGATGTTCCGGATGCTGCTTGTTCAATACTTTTTTTTTGGGGGGGTGGCGTAAGGTCTTTTGTGGTTCTGTTGTTTCCAGTGCTCAGAATATTGAATGAATAGGTAAAGGAATAAATGAAGAGCTGAAGGCACAGAAAAAGCCCTATGCATAATAGATATAAGGGAGGCAAAACATCCTTGCATATCTCCTTAATGGTCAGAATAAAGGAGAAAAAGACGCCACTGACTCCATAGGGGTGGGATTTTTTTTTTTGTGATGGAGGGAAGCCTTTTGCAGCAGGTCTTATGTACTTTTATGTATATAGGATACTAGAGGCACATTGTACGACTGTGTTTTGTTTCTTGTTAACTTGCCTTCATTACAAATACTTGACTGTTTTAATAGCTCTCTTTCTCCCTGCCTCCCTCCCCCCAAGTGTTAGATGTCTTCACTGCCAAAGCATCCACATTTTGTATTTCCAGTCGCTTCCTAAATTTGTCATCACCACTGCTCTTGTTTTGTGGCCTCTCTACTTGAATAGAATCATAGAATCATAGAAGGGTTTGGGTTGGAAGGGACCTTAAAGATCATCAAGTTCCAACCCCCCTGCCATGGGCAGGGACACCCTCCACTAGACCAGGTTGCTCAAAGCCTCATCCAGCCTGGCCTTGAACACCTCCAGGGATGGGGCATCCACAACTTCCCTGGGCAACCTGTTCCAATGTCTCACCACCCTCATAGTGAAAAATTTCTTCCTAATGTCTANCCTCTGATTAATTTTGTGGCTCTCCTCTGGACTCTCTCCAGCAGGTCCAGGTCTTTTTTATGTTGGGGGCCCCACATCTGAACACAGTATGTTGCTTATAAGTAAGGATGGGAGCCTGAAGTTGAGTTCTCAAAGGTGTTGTGTAAAATTCAACTCTCACACCTGTTTGAATTAAAGTGAAGTGTTTGAGGTGTGGGGTAGGTGAGGAGGGGATGCCAGAGGGCAGGCGGGGTGGATCGGCTGCTGCTGGACTCCAGGGTGATGCAGGTTCCAGCCAGCAGCATCCACCTGGCTGTTCCAAACTGGCTTTCCATTCAAGAGGATGAAAGTGGGAGTTGCTGGCCAGGCTGTTTTGCTTTCTGGTTAAACCAAAAGAAGAGGCTTTTTTCTGCCTGGAGAGCAAGGGCCTGCTTTTCCTGAGAGGGGGAGGGATGCTCTGGGTCTTCCTCCAGCTCAACAGAGGCATTTGCCAGCAACTCCCTGATGAACTAACCAACATGAGCTAATGAACAAGCTTGTGTATCAGAAGGCTGAGATGACTTGCACCACTGCGTGAAAGTTTAAGCGATGTCTGTCTTCAATGTATTTCTCTGTAGGTGGGTTTTTTGTTGTTTTTCCCAGTATGTCCACCATCCATGTGTGGATGTTTGAGCTGTACGTGATCACTTACCCTGTTGTTTTGACGTGTGATTTCCTACCTTACTCACTACTGTACACTAGACAGGCTGGAGTGTCCTTGAACCTGCCCTCCCCTTTTTAAAGTGAAGAATGAGAAGCCTTTAAGCAGCTTAAGTGTTGGCCGTGTCACAGCTGACAGGAAATCGATCTGCCGCTTGGCCCTGCGCAGTGCAGGCTGACTTGCCAGTGGCATGTGCCCGGGCTGTGTGAGCCTTGCGAGCACCAGGGGGTGCACACCATGGGTCCCCTCTGCACCCCACTGAGGTGGAGTTGGGCTGTGGATGTGGTCGGAAATTGCTGTTTGTCCCAAAACGTTGCGGCGGTTTGTCACAGCTGTCTGTCCTGTCAAAACAGTGACTTGTCTCAGGGTTAAAGGTTGATGAAAACTGTTGCTAACTTGAGATGATTGATGTTGGAAAAACTCATTAGTGAGCAGGGGCAATTAATTTGATAACTTGTAGCATCGTTTCTCTTCCAGGTTTTGAAAAACTTTGCTGAGGAGCTCATATGTTACCAGCTTCTTTTTAATTGAAGTAGAGCTCTATTTTCAGTGGGCTGCTTCCAAGAGGAAAGACAGGGTAAATTAATAAACAACGCTTGAATTTAATTGTGAAGGATTCTTGTGTGATCTCGGAAGGGTGGCAGGGCCCTTTTTGCTTAGGGATGGAAATGTCAGATACTCTGGTGAAATTCTCAAATGAATAACTTGTGGTGGAGTTGGGAAGCGTATCAGCTCCAATGGGAGGTGTTCTCTGGAGTTGGGGAGGAAAAAGAGGAGTGTTAAAAGGGTATTCTGGTAACATTACTTTGGCTTATTCAATTGCTGATGACAAGACAATGTGTTTCCACTTTGGTCCACACTGCTAAAGTGTAATATAATTATTTGTATTAGACATCAGCCACCTGTTAATATCGTTCTTCTAAAGGTCGTTGTGTGGTGCCTTGCTGTCTGAATGTAACGGCTCTGTATCAGATTTGTTGGTCACTCTTTTGTGTGACACCGGACAAGTGTTTGTGGGGAAAGAATGTGAACCCGATACCCGGGTGGTCGGGGGAGAGGGAAGGACCAGGAATGGGCTTCGCTGCTCCTAGTGTTGGGCCGCTGAGCTGGGGCTGGAAAGCAAGCAGCTTCGGTCTGAGGTGCTTTCATCTAATATAGCCCTTGTTTGGAACAAAAATAAACTGCAGTAATTTCCCAAGAGAAGCAGACTGATGTCTGTAAACTCTTAACTGCTCTAACTTTTGGTACCCCTGGATGTGTAGGGGCAACGTAAAGGCAGGGAGGGGAGGGGGTGCTGTTGGACTGGCTGGCTGGCCTCCTAATGCTGTGAAAAGAAAGTGAGGTGGTGATAATGTAATTGTGCCTGGTGACAACGGGTAAATGCTTGATGAGTTATTTTTAAACATATGGTGCTGGCAGTTAACCTTAATTCTGGTGTTGGATTCATTTATTAATGTCTGTATAGTGACCTGAAAATGCAAAGCACTGTATCGTGGAGAAATGTTGACCTTGTTATCCGACAATTTTTAATTAGTTTTGCTGAATATAAGGGTGGCATGCGTTTAACTTGAACTTTC
Source organism: Syrrhaptes paradoxus (assembly GCA_013400615.1). Lineage (NCBI taxonomy): Eukaryota > Metazoa > Chordata > Aves > Pterocliformes > Pteroclidae > Syrrhaptes > Syrrhaptes paradoxus. The sequence continues at coordinate 13,170 of VZTO01024688.1, forward strand.
ACTCTTCCCACCTGACCTGGTATTAGCTTTTGGGAGAGGTGAGGGACAGGTAGGACTTGCGGATGAGCTTCTTCCATGCTGTATCTGGTGAATGGAGCAGATGAAAGTGACTGCATCTGTAGGGTCGCAGCTGAATTAATTTGTTTTCAAATTTCCAGAAAATGAAAGCTTCAACTGCCAAAAGAACAAAACAGAGCACCTGGTTTACCACATGGTGTAGGACATTCCAGCACTTGCAAAGAGGGAGGGTTGGCTTTAAGCCATCTGTATTCCAGCATCATTAGTAACTGCTACTAAATGTTGGATTGAATTGCTGTCTGAGAAACAGCAAGGACTTTTAGACTCTTCTCTGCAAGTGAAAATATTAATATGAAAGAACACCATTGCTGCTAATTTTATGAAGAATGAGGATCTCACTTTTATCAGTTGCACATTTACTGGTTCAAACCATTCAAGCTTCATTATGCGTATGTAGATAGCTCATTGTGTTTGTTTGAAATGGGTCATTAGGGTCTTCAAGCATTCTGGCTTTATAAAAATCTAATTGATTTTTTTCTGCCACGGAAGAGTTAATGAAGGATCACTCGTGGCTTTTAATTTTCGTCTAATTAAAAAGAACGGCTGTTTTTGCCTTGGCACTCATAGTTAAAAGTGCCAAATATAGGATTTTTTTGTATGTGAGAGTTGAAGGGTGAGGAGGAGGAGGAGGGGGAAAAGTTACATGTAAATCATTTAGCCATTAACCTAATGTGGTGGATTTATAAATCCTATTACTATAAGCCCTTTTCATTTCTACTGAGGCCTGACGTGTGCTTGATCCTGCTAATGTAAAATTCATTCTGTCTAAGTGATTACTGAAGTAAGACACTTTAGTCAATTTTAATCAGGTTGTGTGAAACTTGCTTGAACACTAATGTTAAGTAAGACATGGACACAGTTTGGCCATGTCTTAATTAGCCTTACAAATCAGTTAGACTAGGAATCAATCAATGAGCCAAGTCTATGAACCTTTTGACACCTAATGCTTTCTGTGGGGGGAAAATCTACACTGAGGGCTGAAAATACAGGGCTTGGAAGCAAGATTAAGATTGTAATTTGGTGTTCATGTTTTATGGTACACTTGGCAGTCCCTCACAGTGTGCAAGTCCTTTACGATGCAGCCCTCACTGGTGTTTCAGAGTTGAGGCCAGTGGGGTGCTTCCCCTAGCCCATCATAAATTCCCGTCTCCGCAGCAGGAGCAGCAATTGGAGTATTTTTCTGAAGCTGCGCCTGCTCCAAGATACATCTGTTATTTTGGCAGAGGGGGGTGAGGGACAGATTATCTCCAAATGTTATAACCTCGTCCTTCCAAGCCTTCACTGGGAACTACTGACTTGGATTCATGGGACAGCTACGCTTCCTGGGTATAGCTGTCCCCAATTTTTCTACAGGGAGATGTTAGTATGGAAGATATCTGCCTCACAAGCCTCTCAGATACTGCTTGCTGTTGAGATCAGAGGTGGTTTTTGTGAAATGTTATCCTCTGAAAGATGAAGAGTCTGCTGTTTTTAATATTTCTCCTGGATCATTGCTTTTTAAGTAGGCTTGGGTCTGACATGAGCCTCAAACTGACTTTCACACCATGTTAGTTTACCTAGTTTTTGAAGACATTATTAGCCAATATCTTTACTATTCTCATCGTATGGAATCTTTGTATTGGTAACAACTTTTTGGTGTTTTCCTTTTAATTTATGAACCATTTCCTTTTATTACCAAGATGCTTGGAAAACTTGTCATGTCCTTGAAGGATCGTATGCTTATATATGGTCGAATGTCTAGTTTCCTACTGTTGCTCATGGTGTCTTCTGCAGCACAGTGAAAAGGCTTAGGATAAAAGGATACTTGTAGTGTATGAAAATAAAAATGTTTAATACCAGAGACAGCAGGTGTTCTCTCAAAGTAGGCAACATCTTTTGCAGAAGTCCCAACTGCATGTGCCTTGTGGCAGTGCCGGGGCCTTGGCTGTGTAACCTGGTGGAAGATAGGTCCATTGTAAATGACCAGCTTAGACTGGAGATTTTGTTCTGCCATTCCAGAAAAATTACATGCATAATGATTTTCTTTTTAAGCTTGAAAATTTAACCACTAGCCGTGTCAGCAGACCTTTTTCACAAGTGACTCTAGAAGTCTGTGTGCTACAGGCTTTGTAAAGTTGTTTTTATTGCTCAACTTCCAAGCAATTTAAATATCTTTTCTCCTCTATCTAACCTGTTAAATTACCTCTCTCTGTTAGGAGGAGTGTACCTCATTTAGTCAGATGTTACTCAGTTGATGATATGACTGCAAGCACATGTGGAAGAGAGTGGGGAACATGTTTTTTGCTTGATCTGAATGCCTCTTTGTCTTCTGTTTTCTCTTTCTACAGTTACTGTTGGTCTGCCAGGTGTGCCTTTTTGAATGAAAATTAGAAACTTCTTTAGTGTAGAACTCTTACAGTGTGGCTGGGATGAGGCTCATTTGAAAAGCTTTGAAATTAGATGTTAATTACCTTTCTCTTCTACTGGATAATCTTCTGTACTTTAACCAGATAAGGATAATCTTCTATACTTTAATAACATAAATATTCAAGTACTTTGAATTTGCCGTATTTCGGTTTTGTGAGTTTTCTTATGTGATGGATTGTAGCAGAGCAACTGCTTACGAAAAGGGAGAACTGAAACAGAAAAACCATAGTAGTTCAGGTGGATGGGACATCAGATCCATTATAGACATGTAGTTAAAGGTAGTTTATCTGAATAACCATACGGTGATGGGCTAGTAGATGAACTGTCAATGTGAGGGGCTAGTAGATGAACTTCAGCCTTTTTTTTCCTTTTTTTAAGATTGTAGCTGCCAGTATCATAAGATCATAAGCCTGAGAAAGATGTAATAAAGTCTATTCTAGGTAATATTGTATGGTAACATTTTTTTATTGATCTTGGTCAAATTGTGGTTTATTCTTGATTTTGAATATTCAAGTGTATATCTTCCTATAAATGCGTATGCTTATATATGGTCGAATGTCTAGGTTAATAAACATAAAGGAATCCAGGATACCCTGCCTCAGAAGAGAACATGACCTATAAAAGACAACAGATTTCTCTTATCAGCCGCATTGTGTGTGTATTTCCTGGGAAAATCCTTTAAAATCTCTTGTTTTGCAGCTCAGCAGGACATAATAAAATTAGTGTTACCTGTGTCACAAAGCAGCAATATATCTTTAGTGTCCCCAAAGTTGGTGGACAGGTGTGGTTTTTTTTACCCAGCAGATTGAATGTATTTTTTAATACATAAGAATTTCAGTATTCTTCAGTTTTTTATGGGCACTTGATATTCTTCTGTTCTCTAAAGGGAATGTGTATGGGCCTTTTCCTTGGTGTTTTGGTCATTTTTATGGTAAAACTGATAGAATTTTTTGTTTTGTTTTGTTTTTTTGTTTACTGAAACACAGGAGCCTCTGTCTGAACATCAGGAAATTCTTTTTTGCTGTTAGTGTGACCGAGCCCTGGCCCAGGTTGCCCAGAGAGGTTGTGGAGCCTCCATCCTTGGAGACAGTCAAAATCCATCTGGACATGGTCCTGGGCAATCAGCCCTAGGTGGACCTGCTTGAGCTGGAGAGTAGGACCAGATGATCTCCAGAGTTCCCTTCCAACTTGAACTAGTCTGTGATTCTGTGATTTTGTTTGTATTTTTTTAGTTCAAAACAGATCTTAGAATACCAGAAGATTCCTACAAGGATTTCTATTCTTATATCTCTATCTTTCCTTCTGTTTTGGGGGTTGGTTGGTTTGTTTGCCTATTTTAGGCACCTTTAGTAATCCAAGGACATTACAAAGAAGTTCAGCAACATTTGTATCTATAATAGATAGCAGGGGATGAAATCAAGCTGCTGTTGACCAGTGCTTGTGGTTGGATTATTATGTTGGCACTAAAACTTCCCTCAGGACCCCGCAGGTCTCATTTCAAATATAATTCTAATGAGGATATTGAATGACTGGTGTGACAATGATGTAAATTAGTGCTGGTGCCTTCTATTTAAACTGAAAAGTAAGAGCAAGAGACAGCTTTGAAAGAAGGCTTCCGTGGCATATGAGTGAAAGCTAATGATTCAAACTCATGTAATAAGAAATAGGAAAGCTTGTTACTATGTTTTTAGATTTAAAAAAAACTTTTAGGTTGTGATGTTCTTTCTTTAACAGAATTTGTGGGATGAAGAATTTAAATGAAAATTTCCAAAGTCAAAGATTGATTGAGTTAAAGTATGTAGCAAGAAATCAATCCTGTCAAATTGTAGGGAAATAAGTGAGAGATTTATAAACATTGTTAATGTTTCAGAAAGCTAGTTTTGTGCAAATGTGTTTTGAATTCTTTACAAATGAGATAACAGTAGGTCTAAATGACAAATTAAGGATTTAAAAAATAATCAGCATGCCTCTCTTGCAGTAATGGATTTATGGAGGTAGCATGCTTTAGTTGCATTTGTAATTAAGGTTTTCCTGTCATTAGAATAGAAACATATTCCTGTTGAGCAATATCATTTTAGGTGAATTATGTGGATTGAATGAGTTGCAAAACTCAACTACTTTAATCTGATATGTGGCTAGAAGTCAGTATTTGGATTGGATTCCTAGAGGGTCACGTTGAAAAGTTAAATACATTTGTTTGTTTTCCTAGTCTTCACATTTCCATATTCTTTACAATTAACGAACAAATCTGTATCCTGTGGTATTACAAAATGACAACTTAACTTGGCTTCATTAGTAACTAAGCCATGCTGCCATTAATTTTGAAACGCTAAATACTGAAATAGGTGGGCTGTATGTGGAGTGCTTAACGACAGACTAATGCATAGAAGTAACTTCTGAAACTGTCATTTATTTTCATGAGTTCATAGTCCTGAAAAATTAAATTGAATGCTTTGGTAAGTCTCTAACTTGGTTCTGTTTTTAAATATGGTTCTAATGTCCTTGGTTATGAGACAGGCTACAAATGGTATTAAAAATTCCCTAGACTGCAATTTCAGGTGATTGACCAATTGACCATTACCTGCTGAATCTTAAAGGCAGATAATAAGGTCGTCCCTTTCAGGAATTTGCTTTTGCATGAAGCTCAGCTTTTCTCAGCTGGGGTCCTCACAAAATTGTGTCATGGAGCATGTTTATGTTTCTACAGGAGCCCCAGGGCATCAAATATGGTTCTGTCTGTAGCTCCTATAGTAAGTACGTTATCGTGAATATCTGTGGGTAGGCAATAGTTTCCATTTTCATGGGTTCTTTTTTCTTATATATCGTGATAGGAAAAGTCCGGAAGGTGAAGTTGCCCCAACCCACCGTACAGTTCCTACTCCTGACTGACAGTTGCAAGCCCTATTCAACAATCAATTTAGGATTGTTACTAGTAATTTTATTTTCTTGTTAGTTTAAAAATAGCAAAAAACTTTAAATGACCTTTTTTGTTAAAATATATTTTTATTTCTAATTTCTACATTGACATCTAAGTATATGGCAGAAATTAGCCATACATCTTATAATCATCTGGTAGGTCAGTGGATGTTATTTCTGACATGCTTTGTAAATGTTTACTTTGTTTTTTGTGGGTCTTTTATGTCCTGAGGAGCTCCTTCTTAATTTTTTTTTTTTTGTCAGACATATCTAGAGAATCCAGCAAGCTTGTTTTGAAGAGATAATCTAAAAAGATTGTGTCTGACTCTGACAGACTCTCTAAGGAGCTTTTTCCATCTGTATCCAAGCCAGCTTCATCAAGAGCTGTACAGAGGTCACACTGAACAAATAGGAAATCTGACTTCATGCTATTAACCATGTGTGTTCCTTGTTGTCTTTTCGCATCCCTGGAGCAATCACTAGATCCTGCCTGAAGCAAGAAAGGTTAAGTGTCCCATGTAGACCTGAAACTGTTTTCTTTACCTCATAGCATCTAAGAGGGCAGTTAAGAGCTGCCAAAGGGGCTAGTCTGAAAAGACTGTGTAGGAGCCACATCAATACAGTGGCTGGTGTTTGGACATATTAGAGATGGTACCTGCCTGCTCCTACTTTTTCACTACTTCAATCAGTACCAACTGTGGTTCTGAGTTTCTAAGACTTGAGCACTGGTAGTTATTTAGTCCTGCATAGATACCTTGATAAGAATCTTCATTTGTTACAAGTGCTCATTTCATTCAGGTTTTGTCGTTCTTTGGAATTGGAATAATCTTTGTTGAATTTCTTACAGTTATCTGTTGTAACCAGGAAAGGTGGCACCATATCAAAGACTAAGGCTTCTCTACTTGCAGCAACAGTTTTCCTGGTTTCCAGCACTTTGTGTATATGCTCATGCATCATGAAAAACTTAATATGTTACTTCTCTTTGATGTTGTAAGATTCATCTAAAGCAGATGCTTTTTTGTTGTTGTTTTTGTTTTTGCCTGTTCAAGCAATCCTAAAAGGACTTCCTTGCATCACATGCTTTGTTTTTTGTGTACAATTGTGAACCTTTTTGCATTGAACATCCCAGTACAGTTAGGAAGATGAATGTACAGGATCTTCTCCTTCCTTAATCAGAGAGGCTTACAAGGTATCAGATCTGGAGTGGATTATTTTGGAGGCTTTCAGAATGATCCTTCTCTTCAGAATACGGAGACAACCTAGTTTAAAGATGGCACTGAGTCACTCAAGGTGTCTCTCCATCAGGAGATCATGTCTTCCATCAGACTTGGCTCTATGTGAGACTCAAAATTGTATGTACCAAGTTCCCTTGGGTAAGGGGCAAGCATGTTTTTGCATGACTTGATTCTTAAAATGGTACCTGTAGAACACAATCTAAGCTGTTTACTCTTAACTGTGAAGAATATGTAAGGATAGACCTTTGAGGATCATAAACTGATGGAATAGCTGAGGTTGGAAGGCACCTCTCAAGATTGTTTTGCTCAACCCTCCCTGCTCAACTTGAGCAGGCTGGTCAGGACCATGTCCAGTTCAGATGTGAATATCACCAAGCATGGAGACTCCACAGCCTCTCTGAGCAGCCTGCAGTTGTTACTGTAGAGAAGCTTTTGCTTGTGTTTAAACAAGACTTCGTATCTCAGGGAATTCTTTTGTATTTGATTTGTGCCCATTCCTTCTTGTCTTTTCACTGGGCATCGATGAGGAGAGTTTGCCACTGTCATCTTTACTCTCGCCCATCACATACCTATAGACAGTGATAAAGACCCACCCTCAAGACTTCTTTTCTCCAGGCTGAGTGGCCCCAGGTCTCTCAAACTCCCTTCACATGGCAGATGCTCCAGGCCCACTAATTATGTTCGTGGTCCTGTGCTGGACTTGCTCCAGTACGTGCACATCTTTCTCATACTGGGGAGCTCGGCTGAATGCAGAAGGGCTGCATAAAAGGGAAGGACCACCTCTCTCAGATCTGCTGCCAGTGCTCTGTCTCATGCAGCCCAGCGTGCCCATGGCTGTCTTTGCCACAAGGGTGCATTGTTGGCTCTTGTCTAACTTCATGTCTCCCAGGATGAACAGGTCCTTCCCTCCAAAGCTGCTTTCTGGCCAGTCAGTCCAAGAGTCCATGGGGTTATTCCAGCCCTGGTGCAGGACTTGTTATTTCCCTTTGTTGAACTGGATGAGATTCCTGTAGGCCATGAGATATCTCCAGCCTGTTGAGGTTCCTTTGAATGGCAGCACACTCATCTGGTGTATCAGCCACTCCTCCTGGATTCTTACTGTCTGCAGACTTGCCCAGTGTGTGCTCTGCACCATCATCCCAGACATTAACACAGACACTAAACAGGACTGGACCCAGTATCAACCCCTGGGGCACACCACTAGGGACTGGCCTACAGCTGAACTTCGTGTCACAGGTCACAACCCTTGGAGCCCAGCACTGCAGATGGTTTTCAGTGCAGGCAGTTTTCAGTCCATCTCGCTGGACACTTACCTCGCCCCCACTTGACCACTTTGTCTTTGGGGATGCTGTGGGAGACAGCTGAAAGCCTTACTGAAGTCAAGACAAACAACAGCTACTGCTCTCCCCTTGTCCACCAAGCCAGTCGTCTCTTCCCAGAAGGCTACCAGCTTGGTTAAGCATAATTTCCCCTTTGTAAATCCACACCACACACTCTCAAGCACCTTCTTGTCCTTTGTGTGGCTGGAAAACAGTTTTTTTCACAATTAGTTGCTCCACCATCTCGTCCCAGGGCCTGAGGTGAGGGTGACCAGCCTCTAGTGCCCTGGAATCTCCTCCTCCTTGCCCATCTTGAGGATAGGAGTGACATTAGCTTTCTTCCAGTCCTTGGGAACCTCCTGTGATGATTATGTTTTCCACCATGTTTCCATGATCCCAGTGAAGTCATAGCCCTGTAATGGCATGCAGACTTCCAGTTTCTTCTCTTTGTTCCCCATGCCATGTGCATTAGTCTACAGGCCCTTCAGAGAGGCATCCAGTTCTGGTGATGCCCTGAAAAAAAGTGCAAGAGCTTTCTTCATAACACTGACCTGTAGGCACTGCCTTATTCACGTAGATATGCTTGAAGAGGGCCCCTGTGCCACTGATTGCAATGTCCTTCCTGTTCACATCATGTCCCACCCTTTGCTTCCCATTTTGGTTTGCAACTTCCTCATGGACACGCACTCCTGCCCCGGTCAATCCTGCTTAAAGCTTTCCTTAACAGTCTGGGTAGCCTGTTGGCACAGATCATTTTGCCCCACATAGTCAGATGGATCCTGCCTTGTACAAGCAATTCTTGCTCCTCAAAGGGAAGTCAATGAACGTAAAAACCAAAACCCTGCTGCTGACACCAGCTGTGCAACCATGGAGGATAAATGAGTATTGTTTAACTTTATAAAAACAACTGTCATGTTGTCTAAATATATCTAATTTAATGAAACAAAATTACACACTTTATGAAAATCTTGCATGATATTTAAGAAATTAGGTAAGAGAACTTTCTTTGGAGGGTAATTAGAGGCTAAAATACTTTTCTGAATTTGAATAGATGTTGCTTTGATAGACAATCACTTAGTCATAATGAAAGAACTGTGTAGTTTTAAAGCAGTTAAAACCACTTACAAGGATCTCTTGATGGACACAACGTTCATGTACAATCCATTCATTACCAAGACTAGCGTGTCCTCTCATCTCCTATAAAATTTCAGGATCATTCTCAGTATATATAGCTGTATCTAGACAGAGATTGCCTTGCTTTGTTCAGTGTACCTATTGCAAAATGCCTATGGGTCTTCAAGAAAAAGGTTATGTTTTTCCTAAGTCCTTTTTCTTTTAAGAATACTCCATCAGGTAGCAACTGTTGCTGCATCTGTTTTTCTCTTTACCACTTACTTGTCTTTCCTCAGCCTCTTCCTTTTCTCCAAGCATACAAGTTGTTGTTACTTAAAACAACCGGGAGAACCTTAGAAAAGTAATCCAGGTTCACTTCCTGACAACTCTATACTCTCTTCTTACCTTAAAGGGCCTTTCTTACAATACACCTTTCTTTTTGTAGTGAAATAAGGGAGGAGAGCCTTATGGACTTGTAAGTTCTGTTTTCTGCTTTTTACTCAAAAAGAAAAAAAAAAGCAGNGTATGGTTATTCTTTTCTACTTGGGAACAGATTTTGCTGTCATTTGGCGAAAAATTTCTGTGCTCTGGTTTAAACTTTGACTGGATTCTAACTTGTCTCAGCAAACATGAAACTTTGTTTTTTAAGTAATTATTTTGATTATTTACTCTTCTTGTAATCTTATTTTTTCTAGTGAAAGACTGATTCTTTATTGCTGAATGTGTTAAACCAGTGCAGTTTGGGAAACAAAGCAAAATAAAGCTTTACTGTCTAAATATTTGTTCATTTCACTGAAACAAATGCTGCTGTTTCCTCTAGGGAGGGTATACCTGGCTGTCTGCATTTAAATATTGAATAACTTAACACATGATTTGGTTTTATTAGGAAATAGTAAATGATGCTTGTCATATTCTTGCTTATTAGAAGTGGTTTTGCTTGTGCTTTGTGCTTTTGATGTGGTTGCAGTGTACTTGAAATGCACAAAAGGTTTTCTTTATTAAACAAAGCTACCTTTGTGTCTTACACTTAAGTATAAAATGTTCATCAAGCATAGATTTATTTAATGGATTTAAATAAAAAATATTCATAAAAGTTAATGAGGTGAAATTGGTTTGAGTGCCATGTTCTTCAAAGGGTTTTGGGTGTTGCAGATCTTGTTTCTTCATGGAGTGAAACACGGAAAATTCCATGCTCCTTCATTCTCTGTAGGTTTTCAGTTTTCAATGAGTTGGTCAGAAAGAAAATAATTCCTTGGATGGGTTGTGAGCCCTGGTGCTTCTCTAGGAATGGCCACTGGTTCTGGTGTTTAATTTCACTGACTGTGGAGCGTTAGGAGATGCCCATGCCATACAAACGTATTTACCTGGATATGGTATTATTGCTTCTGGGAACAAAAAGTGGGGTCAGAACTGGCTCAGTTACCTTCTGCGTGCTCTAGTGTTCAACTTCGTTGTTGAGCACTCAGTTTCCAAGATTTTACATGAATTTCCAACACAGAAGCTTTTGGGTGTTTTTTTTTTTAACTCTTGCCCAAAGATACAGGAGTATCTTTCTCTGTTTTTTTCTTCCATCCTAATTCCAAAATAATCCTTTCCAAAATAGGCTTTAGTATAGGATGGTTTGTAATATACTGTGCAGAATAACCAATAGTTGTACAGCTTAGTAAGGCATTCATTCTGGTTTTCCTGTTCTCTTCAGCGAAAGTCAACCACAAATGCTTGAAATAGATATACTGTAGAATTTTGAAGATATAATTGTTTCTGGCAGCAAGGGAACATTATTTTCAAGTTTTAATTTGATTAACATCATCATCTATAGTGTTTTACTGTCATCTTTGCATTTCTTGTCCAAATGTGACAAAAGCAGACAGGATTTTTGTTGTGTTCAGAACATTTCTATTGCTGCCTTTTTTGGTGTGTTTCCTGTTGCTTGTGAGGCAGAAGATCCTACTTTTGGTGGCATGTAAACATGTATCACTGGATCTTTGTGTAAGCTGCTTCAGCCCTTGGAACCATTTGCCCTTTGTTTTTGGTGCACCATCCAATACTGGTTTTATACACAGCATCTATCAATGTTGTATTAAGGTCTGCCAACTTTTTTGGGTGGTGTATTGGACAGTTCCTGTCAATGTTTCTGGAAAAAAAATGTAGAAGGGAAAATTTTGGCAGCATGGGGTATATTTCTGATGCTATTAACATTTCCTAAGAGCGCACATTTTTGGGAAGTGTAACTTTCAGTGCTGAGTAAAGCAAATACTTGGTAAAAACTCTTTGAAACAAACGTATTTATTAACTACTTGAATCTGGTCACTCAAACTTCCCTAAATCAAGTCCACCATCTAATGAAAAGGTGATATTGCAGTGCTTCATTCCTTGTGCAAACAAGGCTTCCATCTTTTCTTTCACTTCTGCTTATGGCATATGTGCCTTTCTGTCCAGGGATAGAAACCTTTTTTGAAAATCCTCTGTAATAAGATCTTTTTGCAGCATCCTGTTACCATGGTTTATCAGTGCTAGAGACTACTTATCATAAAATACTAGCAAAGCTGATGAATAGGCTGCAAAAATACAGAGGTTCAGAAATACTCTGTATAGATCAGTGAGTGGTGTTACGTACTGGAACATAGTTCTTCCTGCACATTTGTTCCTTTGTTGTGGGAAGGATTAGCTAATGTGAATTACTAAAGCTGGTGACAGAATTATTTTCTTACTATATAATTGCACAAGTAAACAGCTGAAGTGGAAAAAAAAATCAGGTCTGCACTAGATAACTACAGGTAGTCTGCCAAAATACAGTTTTGGACAAGGCCCTGAGAGTGTTATTTTTTGTCCTTGTGCTAAGTGAATGCATAATTTATTTTTTTTTTTAGTATGCATCTTAGGTGCAGTATTTTTGTAATCATTGTGGTTAGTCTTTTCAATCTGGTCTTAAGTCTTCCGTTCTCTTCTTTCATGTCTGCAGCCCCAGGAATCGACAGAAAATTTGTGTGTCTTCAAGAGAAATCCTTGCATCAGTATGTTAGTTTTGTGCCCTATCCTATTGTGTTTTAACTTGGATATCTTAGCTTGCTTTCACACAAGTATCTTCTTGTTGGAAGGTACTCTTTAGTTGTTTTTAAATAAGGCAGATTTTAAAATACTTGATGTAATGGGTAATGGTAAAGCTATTTTTTGTATATTTATTTATTTTTAATAATTCCCTTTCTTAAATCACATTCTTATTTAATTAAGTAATTAGTGAGTTGGAGTAGAATTATGGAATTTTGAGTTTGGTGATTGCTTCTCTGCAATTTCAGTTTATATTGACTTGCAGTTCAGGGGCAAGAGAATGCATGTTGCTAGTCTTGATTTTACAAGAAAAAAGTTAAAATAGAATTTCACTGATATTCACGGTGCTGAGAAGTTCACAGGCTTTTAGAAGTATATATTTGCTGGGGGGGGAGGAGACATGGCTGTACAGATGGGTTGCCAGGCAATTAATTCTTCCTACTTGGATTGCCTGCAATAGGAGACAATCCAGCTCTCATGAGCAGCGCAATATTATTTGCAAAAGGAAACTACCGAGTAACAATTTTCCTATTCTCTTCCTTCTGTCTTCCCAGCCTCACTATAAACCTCCCTTCCTTTGCTGTGCATTTCTGAGAAACTGCTAATGATTGATATGATAGCAGTGCTGTCATTCTTTTTAACCGAAAAAAAAAAAAAGTAATTTTTATTCTAGGTATTTTAATAGAGTCCCATTAAGGAAGTATTGCTGACTGAAATATTGGCATGAAGGGCTCTCACTGAGCTGAGCCCAGGAATTAAGAAGTCAGGAAATCGGCTGCTGCATTGCAAAAGAACCTTGTGTGACACAGTATCTCCTGATTGGGGGGATCATTACTGCTATTATGACTCGACTTGCGTAGGAATTTTAAATTTCATCTGAATGTCAGTAATAACCCTCTTAGCAAATTATCCTGAATAAAATCACGAAGGCATTTTATATAATAGGTGTTGAATTACTGGATAGATTTGCTAATTAAATACTCTTTGTTCTGCTGCAGTTGACATTACAGGGTAAGATCTTGAACAATTATTCTCAACAGCTGTACTTTGTTAAGGGAAAAATTAACTACAAAGTTTATTTTTTTTCTACACTTGAAGTTGGCAGGTTTTTGAAATGTGCTTGAAAAAAATTCCATCATCCAGTTGGTAATGCGAAGATAAATATGCAGGTGTTGCTGTGAAATCAGATAACTACTGACTGCCTTATTAATGAATTTAGCAAGGCTTTATAACCTTCTGTTTTGTAGCTGTTGGCACTTAAAAGTGATCTCCTGTCAGAAGGGGTAGCACTAGCATATGCCAGTCACTTGATGAAGCTAACGTATCTGTGACCCTCTTGTAATTACCTACATCCACTACTGTCCTTGGAGACAATTGAGAAATGATCTTTGCACAGCCAAACAATTTTTTTAGTAGGGGGTAGTCCTATTTTTAAAAAAAAGTTCTCTTTATGACTATTAATAAATAGCATTATTTCTGAGAATGAAATAGAAAATGCAAGAGGTTATCAAGGGAAAAAATGGTAGGCCTTGTTTTCTTTTATGGGTAAACTCTTCATTTCTCTGTCCCATTTTTAAATTCTGTTTCAAGGACTCCTGTTTGCTTTTGGAGTATTAAGGGAAAGGTATACCCTTTCTCTGTAGGAATTGGCTAATAAGTGAGAGAAGGGCGGGGGGTGAATAAGCTGGAATTCTGATTACTGCATCTGAAATTTGATGTCATATACTAATGACACATGTCTTCAGAATATTTTCAAAACTCCATGGGAAGGTGGTGCAGTGGTGCCATCTCAGTCACTCACTAGGAGATGAATAGGAGTGGAATATCTTTGTTAAGCTTCTGATTAAAATGGAATCGGGTGCATCTGAGCACATACACCCCAGAGTGAATCTGCAGTTAAGACTCACCGTTTTCCTGTTCTGCTTTGTCTGCATAGAAGATTGAGGCCAGCTGAACTTTCTGCAGTTTGGGACCTCGTCAGAGTTCAGGCATCACATTGTCTGAGTACCTGGTTTGCAGCGTCAGCAGATGGTCCTTAAACCAACTGAGTGTTTTGAACTTGACCCAGAGAGTGTAAATCCATAGTTATTCCTGTGTGCTTGGGGAATAGCCCTGATAAGGACATTCATTGTGAGTCAGCTGTGTCAAAGTTACATCCTCGTTTGGAAGCTAGCCTTTCCTTAAGCACCTTGAAGGCAATGGTATATTATGTTTGCTTAGTTCTTTGTACTTCAGGAGAGTGAGTCCATCCTTAGGTGCAGCAATTTCTCTTTGAAGATCAAAGTGGCTAGAAAATGTCTGAGCAGAAACTGTTGAAACAGAATATTAAATTTGCAAAGTCAAGCATTGCAAAACTAAGAATGCTGGGGGAATATAGCTTTTGGTGCATAATTTAAAACAAATTGAAGAAGCATAGTGGTGCATCATACTTTAGTATTCATCACTGTGGTTGTCTAAAGGTTCAGAAATATTAAAGAAACTTGCCATTAATGTTGAAGGAATGACAGTGTTGTCATCCTGTTCTTGTACTGTTATGTAGAGGTGGACATTTCACCTTTGTTTCTGAATTGCTCGCTGCAATAGCAATAGTCAATATTGAGATAGTCAGGAGTCTTGGATTCATTTTAGGCTCTGTGGCCTTATGAAAGCAATGAGATTTCCCTCAAGGTGGTCTTATTCCCACTGATCATGGCCAGCTCTTACTTGTTTGTCCTTTTTCTTTCCTCATCCCTGCTAATTTCTACTGCTTAGCTCCCTGTCACAGACTTCTTCACTACAAGTCATAATTCTACCTTTTTTGGCAAATATTGCCCAGGAATATTGCAATTTAATGTATGAAAAATAATAAAACTTAGACTAAGTTACTAAATTCAATATAACTTGTTAAAATCTTTAGAGTATCAAATTGTTCAGATTCACCTAATAGACTCTGATCTATCATTGCTGTAACAAGTGGTTCAAAGTAATCCACTTTAAGAAAATTAAAATTTTAAATGTATGCAAGTAGCATGGCTAGCTGTAAAAGTACTGAGGTTTATGTTGAGTGGGGATGGGAAGGACTGAAACCAGGGAACTGGGACTAACTGGGTGGGATCTGGAGCTGTGTTAAAGAACACCAGGATGCTGACAAGGGAGGACATGGGGAATAGAGTGGAAACATGGCCAGGTGACTGAAGGAATGGACCACATGTTGGTTCTCATGCAGCTGTGCAAACTGCACCAAGCCCTTGCTGTTGCAGCAGCTACATGTTTTGTTCATCAGCCTAGTTTTACTTTGTCTTTTCTGTGCTCCAGCTGTATCTGTGGCTTCAGATGATGTGCTCTTCCACCCCTCTCCAGTATGCTGACCAGTATTAGAGATGGAAGAAGTAGCCTGCTCATGTGAGGTCTTCTATAGTTATTTATAAGGTTCAGAGAATTGATGTTCAGAGCACTGGGATGCACTCTTGGCTGAGGGGCAAATCTGATCACACAAGAATTTGCTGATTGACTCACATCTATATCCTCTCTCTATCACAGCTCCTTGTCCCAGCTCTCAGTTCTGGTTTTCCTAAGGAGTTTGCTTTTTGATGATCCATTTTGAGATCATTACAAGGGTAATCAACCTTCTGACTAGGTTCTTGTTAAGTGAGCACCATCCAGGCTGTACTGAATAAGACATGACATTTTTTGGGAAAAACTAAATGACATCAAGAGGTAAAATGGTGGATATGAAGAAGATAACTGATCTAAATTACTGAAAGAGACTTAATTCTATCACTTCCTGATTAGGTTTTATTTGAGCATTTGATTCTATATTCTTTTTTTTTTTTTCTAAGGTAGAATGTGTGTGTGCACATGCAATTTTGAGATTTGTTTTAATCTTGTTTTAGGGGAGTTAATAATAGCATTAATACAAGGTCAGATGAGAATTTATTCATTTAATAGGAGTATTGAGGTGACTGTGTGTTGCCAGGAGAGAGGTGGTTTGCTTTGTTTTGAAAGGTGAGAGCATTTGGAGTTAGCAACCTAATGGATATGTTTGTGTGGGCTAGCTTGTAATTATATCATACACTAATCTTTGATTATTTTTTTTTATTTCAGATTTTGATGCATACCAAGGATATGGTGCAAAAGGTAATGCTGAGCATTTTCATTAAACAACAACCCTTAAAGAGCACACCTGGTGAAATTTTTTTATTCTAAGAGAACTCTAACCCAAACAGACCTGAAATCACTTCTTAGGATGCCTGGTTTACAAATGTAATCCTTCTTAATGGATTATAGCATTTTTCTTTTCCTACCACAGATATGATCTGGCCTCTGCTTGAAGCCTATGTGTAACTGTTTCAAGCAAATTAGCAACAGTGCTAATTAGAGTTTACTCATAGACCTGTTACACCATGTGTTCTAGTGTTTTATTACAGTTTATTTTTTGGCATCCTTTAAACTCTGTCACAGGGTGGGTTTTTGACTATATGGAGTTTAACATGGACATAGCCATGCTGCAGTTTTTACAGCTGTATTGGTTTTTCACCACAGAAGACATCAGGTTTTCATTTTTTTTCAAGTTAATATTATGAAATTGAATGCATCTGCCTTTTTTTTTTTTTTGTAACATTTACTGGTGTTGACAATTTTTCTTTTCATCTTTTGCCTTTCATATGCACCTCAGGGTTTTTTATGTGCTTCAGTTGTCTATAGTTTGCTCTGTTATCCCAGAGTATTATGACAGTCTGGCCACTGTTTGAACACAATCTGTTCCAAATAGGGCATTTGAATTGTTAAAAGGATCAGAAAGAGAGATGATGCAAAGGGCAGAGTGTCAGTGTGAGAGAAGGATTCAAGTAGGTGCTTGTGTTCATCTCCAGGTGTACTGCTTCAGTAATTCAACCTGGGGATACAAAACCTGTGGGTCATAGTAGCTAGATCCTTATACAAAAGGAGTGCCTTGTTTCTTGAAAGATCTGCTGGCCAGGGGAGGACTAACACAGTTAATTAGATTACAGCAGAAGAAAAAAGGAATGCGAAGATGGAAATATGAAGCTATGTGCATAATCTGAAAAAGTGTAAGAAGAGCAGCCTAATCTGCATAGTACTGTGGTATTCTCAGTTAATGTATCCACTAGGCAATACTTTAACTAGATCTTTTTTTAAGTAGAGTATCTTAAGTTTTTTGTTCTTTCTTTTTTTTTTCTTTTTTTTTTTTTTTTTC
>VZTO01024689.1:6791-18973 GCA_013400615.1 Syrrhaptes paradoxus
AGAGCCCCACATCGGGTGTCAGAGCCCCACATCGGGTGTCAGAGCCCAATATCAGGTGTCACAGCCCCACATCAGCCCCACAGCGGGTGTCAGAGCCGAATATCGGGTGTCGGAGCCCCACATCAGCCCCACAGCGGGTGTCAGAGCCCAATATCGGGTGTCGGAGCCCCACAGCGGGTGTCTGAGCCCCACATGGGGTGTTGGAGCCCCACACAGGGTGTCGAGGCCCCACGATGGGCATTTGCGCCCAGTACTGGGTGCCAGAGCCCCACATCAGCCCCATACTGGGCATCGGGGGCGTGCGTTGGGCATTGGACCCCACGTCACAGCCCCCCCATCAGCCCCACAGCCGTCACTGGGTACCGGAGCCCCATGTGGGGTATTGCAGCCCCATGTCAGGTATCCCAGCCCCAGCATCGCTGCCCCACTCTGGGTACCCCTGGCCCCACATCGGGCATCGCCGCTCGCTTGGGGCATGGCATTGCCCCCCGGCACCCCCCACTCCCGCTGGGGTTTGCAGCGATGGAACACAAAGGTCCCCCCGGCTCCTCCATCCCATCTCCCAGCCCAGGGAGGGAACATTGCCGCCACCCCCCCCCGGGAGCAGAATGAGGCCGTGGTTAAAAAAAAAAAAAAAAAGGGTTTTTTTGTTTATTTGTTTTTATTTCAAAGAAAAAGAAATAAAAAATGCTGGGGGGGGGGGACATCTTTGCAGGGGACTGAGTGGGGAGGAGGGCATCAGCCAAGTTTCTTCATCTTGGGGGGGCCCAAATTCCTACTGCCGGCCCCAGCGCTGGGGTTCAGCCCCAGTCATTTTGGGGAGACAGAAGCTCTCTTCCTTCTCCTCCTCCTCCTCCTCTTCCTCTCGCTGCAGCCCAGTCCAGACAATGCTGTCATTGCCAAAGCAGGGGAGGGGGGGATAAAAAAAAAAATAAGAGCCTTGCTGAGAAGGAGATTAACCCCTTCGAGGGGCGGTGGCGGCTCATGGGCCGGACGCTGGCTCAGGGCTGGGAGCAAAGCCCCCAAGGGAGAAAATCCCGGCTGTCCCCAGAGACCAGCCCCAGGGCCGGTGGGTGCCGGGGTGATCAGCCCCCCAAACGCCTTCCCTGCAGCCACCCCCTCCCAGCAGCCCCGCTGAGCCCCACAGCAGAGATGGGGACAGCCCGTGCCTCAGTTTCCCCCGTGGAGGCTGTGGGGGGGATGAGGAGCCCAGAGCCGTCCCCTCCCCAGCGGATGGCAGCGCGGCGGTGTACCCAGCCCCGGCGGGATGTGGGTGGGCCGGGAGCCCCTCACCGTGGTCGGTGTGCCCGATGAAACCGGGCTGGAGTCATTTTCATGCCGATTGTAGGTAGGAAAGATGAGGAAAAAAATAATAATAATAATGAAAAGGAAGAAAAAATCCCCGGCACGCTTGGCTCATGCCGTGCACGGTCCCAGCCCAGCGCCAGCAGCCCCTGGGGCACATCGTCCCCGTCCCTGTCCCCATCTCCTGGCCACGTGGGTGTCCTGGCGTGGAAAAATCATCCCCTGCCCAAAGAGCTGACGGCGTTCAACGGCAGCGATGTGCTCAGGGTCCCACAGCCGGCACCCCGGCACTGGACACAGGCACAAAGGGACCTTATTTTGGTGGCTGGTGGCTTTGCGGCACCCGTTGGCCTCTGTTGGGGAGGCCTCGGGCAGTGAAGCCTGGTGGCAGTCCCCAAGCCAGCGGTGTCCCCAAGCTGGCTTCATTCCTCTCTTCCAGCATGCCCGGCGTCCCTGGGTGACCTTGGCATGTCCTTGTCCCCGTTGTCCTCGTGCCCATCCTCCTCCCACCCGGCATCGCAGAGGGCTGTGGGTATCGTCACTGGTCCCCTCGTCTGGGGGGAGCCTCTGCTCACCCTTCCCGGGGTGGCGGGGGGGAGGTGGCCCTGGGACCACAGTGACACTCCAGGGGACCCAGTGCCCCGAGCCAGGGCACTGCCACAAGTGGCACGTGAAGTGACATCCTCAGACCCCCCACTTTTCTGGCTTGTGTGGTAAATGGGGGCTCTTGTGGTCCCCAAAAAACAGCCATGCCCCCTCGGTGCACACTCTGTCCCCAGGGGTGCCACCAAGCTGGGCTCACAGGGACATGCAGTGACCCCTGTCTGCAAAGCCAGCGCCGGTGCCTGTGTCCCACCCTGGTGGCACCGGGGTGGCATCACCAGGATGACAGCACTGGGACCGGCCTCACCAGGATGGCAGCACCAGCATGGCCTCGCCGGGATGGTGGCACCAGGACTGGCCTTGCTAGGATGGCTTTGCTGGGACAGTGACACTGGGACCGACCTTGCTGGGATGGCACCAGGATGGACTCACTGGGATGGTGGCACTGGGACTGGCTGTGGCAGCTTGGCACTGGGATGGCCTCGCCGAGATGGCACCAGGATTAACCTCACCAGGACAGTGCTGTGACTGGTCTCACTGGGATGGTGGCACTGGGATGGCCTCACCATATGGTGGCACCAGGATTAGCCTCGCTGGGATGGCACCACTGGCCTTACTGGGATGGCACTGGAGCTGGCGTCACTGGGACAGCACCAGGATGATCTTACTGGGACTGGCCTCTCCGAGACACCACTGGGGCTGGTCTTGCCAGGACTGGCCTCACTGGGACAGCGCTGGAATGGCCTCGTTGGGACAGTGGCACCAGGACAGCCCTGGGATGGCCTCAGTGGGACAGTGGCACCAGGACAATGCTGGGATGGCCTCTCTGGGATGGCATCAGGATGACCTGGCCAGGATGGCACTGGGGTGGCCGTACTGGGGTGGCCTCCCCAGCCCCTGTGACCCGTCCATGTCCCCGCATTGAGGGCTGGGGACCCCCCTCCTGCCCCGTTGGTCCCTGTGCCAGGGGCTCCCCGCTCTGGGGCAGGAGCCCCCCATGGGGTTGGCTTTGGCCATCACTGCATTGATGGTGGCCATGGGCGCGGGGGGCTCTGCCTGTGCGCCAGCTCCTGTCCTCCCCTCCAATTTCCAAACCCATCAGATGCCTTCACCCCTTGGAGAAAGAGGAAAAGCTCATCCCAAAAATCGTGGCGGCTCCATGGGCTACAAGGTCGTGTGGCCAGACTGCAAGGGGGAAAAAAACCAGGCAGGGAAAATGGTTGTGCTCAGCCTTTATTAGCCATCAGAGAAGCTACACCGAGGTGGGCACGACCGCCGATCAGGATGCTGGGGGGACATGCCCTGCCTGGGGAGGGGGTGCCGGGGGGGCGAGGGGCTGCAGCTCTGACTGTCACCTTCCCTCCTGGCAGAGCTCCTACCCCATCTGGGAGGACTTCAACTCGAAGGCCACCAAGCTGCACTCCCAGCTCAGGTGAGTGCCGGGGGGAGGACAACGGGGGACCCCCCCTTGCTGCGGGCACCCCCGGCACCCGCTGACCCCCCCCTCACTCTCTCCACCCCAGGACCACGGTGCTGGCCGCAGTTGCCTTCCTGGATGCCTTCCAGAAAGTGGCCGACATGGCCACCAACACCCGAGGTAGGGTCCTCCCCACCCGGGCGTGGGTGTCCCTCTGGGCAAGGTGGGGGGGCAGGTGACGAGTGTCCCCTGCAGGGTGTCCCCTGCCTGGGGTGGGCTGTGAGCAGGAACTCCCCCACACCTGGAGACCCCCATCCCCATCCCGGCGGTGCAGCATCGCTGGGGAGCGGGGCTGGAAAGACGGGGTGCAGCCAGGGTGGAGGGGGCAGGGGGGTGGGCTCCGGTGGGGGTGCTGCTCCTTGCCCCCCCCAACCCCGTGGGGGCTCAGCTGGCATCTCCTGGTGGGGCTGGTTTGCTTGCGGGGAGATTTGGGGTGATGCAGCCCTGCACCAGGGACCCCTGCACCCATCTTTGCCCCTCCCCAGCCCTGGGATACATCCAGATGCAGGGCTGAGCCACCCTCCCGGTGTCCCTTGTCCCCTGCACCCACCTGGGGGGGGCAGAGGGGGACGTGGGGGTCCGGAAAAGGGGAATGAGATGGAGGGAGATGCAGGAGCCCACCCCAGTGCCGAACCCCAGCTTGCCCGGGGGGTGGCATAAAGAGCTGGGGCTGCAGGTGGGACCCCCCCACTCTGCTCTGGGGTGGGGGGCTGAACCCCTGGCCCCTCCCTGGGTGCTGGCTGGTGGCGTGGAGCCGCTTCTGCCCAGCAGATGGTCCTGGGCTGGTCTGCAGACCTGCGGCATCCAGGCCATCTGGAGCACTGGGAGGAGGAGGAGGAGGAGGAGGAAGAGCAGGGGGAGGAGGCAGCAGCTTGGGCCAGGATCAGCTTTGCCCCCAGACCCACCAGTCCACCACACCCGGGATGGGGGGGGGGATGCTGGGGACCACCACCATGGGAGTCAGCGTCACGCGGGCCAGCTGGCAGTGCTGTACCGGTGGTGGCATCTCGGGGACACCCCGGACATCCCTGCGGGCGAGCGAGGGTGTGGGGAAACTGAGGCAGGGTGGCGGGCGGGGGCGGCTGGCGGCACGTGAGTGCGGGGGAATCGGATTAGGGGCGGGAGGAGCCGGGATAAGAGCATTAGGAGCCGGATTAGGAGAACCCCCGGCGCAGGAGGGGAAGGCCCGCCGCCCACGGGCTCCCCGGTTTCTGCAGCACTGGGCGGGGGGAGAAGGGGGGTGCCCAAAACTCCTGTGAAGGGTGGGAAGTGTCTCTGGAGGCTTTTTTGGGGGAGAGAAAGGCAGAGTAGTGCTCCACAGCCTGCACCCAGGGATTTGGGATCGCCGGCAGCACTGCCACCGCGTGGCCATCCTTAGGCTTCAGAGTTAACGGCGCTTCCACCAAAACAAGGGCCCCACTGCTGCCAGTGAATTCCAACCCACCGCGGAGCTCGGACCCCCACGTTACCCACTCGGGATCGTGCCCGGGGGTGGGGGACACGGCCTCCTGCCTGGCACAGAGCTGGGGTGGGGGGCGAAGCTGGTCCTGGAGCCGTTTGCTCCCGAACGGCCGGTTTCTCGGTGCGTCCCTGGCTGCCTGCACAGTGCCTTGCCCCCGCCCTTCACTGTCCACCCCCCCAGTACCAGGTTAGAGCCAAACTGGGAAAAACTGGGGGCAGATTTTAATTTCCGAGCCATGGGAAAGGATATTTAGTGCTTTATTTATTAGTGGATATTTGATTGATTGATTGATTTATTGGGGTTATCAGGGGAGAAAGCAACCCACCCCCCACCAAAGCATCGCCAGAACCCAGGGCATCCCCACCACCAGCCGGCCTGATCCCAGTATACAAACTGGGCTGGGACTGGTTGGGGAGGGGTGTGCCCTGCCCCTCATCACTGCTGTTTCACCCCCTGTCCCCCCAGGTGCCACGAGGGACATTGGCTCGGCGCTGACCCGCATGTGCATGCGGCACCGCAGCATCGAGGCCAAGCTCCGGCAGTTCACCAAGTAAGGGGCCCCGAGCATGGGTGACACGAGCTGGCCGGGCTCAGCCCTCCCGCTCTGAACGAAGGAGATGCTGGATGTTGGTTGATCCCGGGGTGGGGGGACATGGCTCCCCCCGGCTCCAGCGCTGTCCCACGCTCTCTGCCTCTCTCTCCCCACTCCAGCGCCCTCATGGAAAGCCTGATAAACCCTTTGCAGGACAGGATTGAGGACTGGAAGAAAACTGCTAACCAGCTCGACAAGGACCACGCAAAAGGTATTTTGGGGGGGTGGGCCTGATCCGTGACAGGGGTCTGTGTCAATCAGCAGGGGGGGTTCCCTCTGACAGCACTTCTGTACCCCCAGAATACAAGCGAGCCCGCCACGAGATCAAGAAAAAATCCTCTGATACCCTCAAGCTCCAGAAAAAGGCTCGCAAAGGTGAGGGGGGGGTGTGCTGGGGTGGGGGTACCCTCACCAACCCCCCAACAGCACCCCTGGCTGGGGTTGGCATCCGGGATGGGGCACCCCGACTGTCTCCCTGGGGATGGTGGACACCATGGGGGTCCCACTGCCCCCCTGCTGAAAGGGGGGTGCCAGCATGGCGCGGGGGGTAGTGGGGAGGCGGGGGCATGTGCCCCAGCCCTCAGCCTCTTTTCACACGTTTTCTCTGTCTCCTTCTCTCTTCCCTCCCCTCCACATCCTTCCTGTAGAGCTACTTGGTAAGTGAACCGCTGCCTCCCCCCGCCCCAAGCCCCTCTCTGCTTCCTCCTCTGCTCCCCTCCCTGGTCTCCCCAGGGCTGGGGCCATCTCCGTCCATCCGTCCATCTGTCCATCCGTCCATCCGCACCCTGTGTCCCCCCCGCCCTGCTTTTAGCTTAGCTTGCACCCACCCTGCACCCCAGGGTGATGCCAGCCCCCCGCAGTGATGCCAGCCCCCATGGTGGCATCCCAGCAGGTCCCCTGCTCCCAGGCACCAGGGATGGGGGTGGGGTGGCAGAGGAGCCCCCCACCCTGGGGCATGGGCACAGAGCGGGGGGACACTCCATGGCACCCACTGGGACATAAGGACGGGGTGATGTCCCCCAGGCCTGGGGGTGGCCTTGGTTACGGGACCCCCAGCAAGTGGAGGTGGGGGGGGGGTGTCAGGGGAGCCCCAGTGCTGATGATCCCCGTTGTCACAGGGAAGGGGGACCTGCAGCCGCAGCTGGACACCGCGCTGCAGGACGTCAACGACATGTACCTGCTGCTGGAGGAGACGGAGAAGCAGGCGGTGCGCAAGGCGCTCATCGAGGAGCGCGGCCGCTTCTGCACCTTCATCACCTTCCTGCAGCCCGTGGTGGTGAGCGCGGGGGGGCCTGGGGCTGGGGTGGGAGGGTGCTGCTGCCCCAGGGGTGCTGATGCTCCCCCTTGTCTGCCCGCAGAACGGGGAGCTGACCATGCTGGGAGAGATCACCCACCTGCAGGGCATCATCGAGGACCTGGTGGTCCTCACCGCCGAGCCCCACAAGCTGCCCCCCGCCAGCGAGCAGGTCAGCTGGGGCGGGGGGAGCATGGGAGAGGGGGGAGAGCATCTTTGGGGGGGGCTTCAACCCCATCCTTCCTGCAGGTGATCAAGGACCTGAAGGGCTCTGACTACAGCTGGTCCTACCAGACCCCCCCGTCCTCGCCCAGCAGCTCCAGCTCCCGCAAGTCCAGCATGTGCAGGTATGGGGGGGCTCCACGCCGGGAAACCACCCTGCATTCCTTAACCCTGGGGGAGGGTAATGATGCTTATGGCCCTTGGGGATGGTCCACGAGGTGTACGTCCACCTCCACATGTCCATATGGCCAACTGGTTCCCAGTAATGCGGAGAAACTGGTCTTGGTGCACTGGGATGGACACAGGGTTGGGGCTGGTTAACCTGCAGGGCAAGGATGGGTTTTGGGAACTTGGGGTGGGAGGAGGTCTGGGGACAAACATGTCACCTTTGCCATGTGTCCCAGCATGTCCCCTGCCACTGGGAGACCCCCAAAGGGAAAGGGTCGCCCTGGGAGGACCACGTGCCTCAGTTTCCCCAGCTTGAGGCATGGGGCAGGGTGCTGGGCAGGGTTCACCTCCCAGCCTCTGTCTTAAACTCTCTTTTCCTTCCTTTGTCCTCCCCGCCGGCGTGTCCGCGTGCCCCCGCGCCCCCCAGCAGCGTTAGCAGTGCCAAGGGTGGCGTGGCGTGGCCCGGCGGGGCGCAGACCTGCTCCCCCAGCTCCACCTACCGCTACCGCAGCCTGGCGCAGCCCCCCGCCGCTGCCACCCGCCTCTCCAGCGTCTCCTCCCACGACTCCGGCTTCATCTCCCAGGACGCTGCTTACTCCAAACCGCCTTCCCCCATGCCCTCAGACATCACCAGCCAGGTACAGGGGGGGTCAGCGCCTTCCCCCCGCCCCGTGCCTCAGTTTTCCTCTCTGTAGAATGGGTGGGTGCTGCTGGGTGCAACACCGGGGCTGGAGGTGATGGGACCCACCCCTGGGCGTGTTTGCAGCTGCGTTGGCGTCGCAGGAGGTAACTATTGGGAATACCGGCCATGGTGCAGTGAAACCCCATCTGTGACCCCCCCCAGGGATGGGGCACAGGTATTCCCCCTGCCCTGTGCTGGGGAATTGGGTACTTCCCAGTTGCCCCAGTGCTGTAACTCCCAGTTTGTGCCAGTCACCCACGAGGCAGCATGGAGCAAAGCTCCCCCTTCACCCTGCATCCTCCCCGGTGCTGAGGATGCTCCAGGACCCCCCAGTGCCCCCCGGGAGCTGCCGATCCCTCGTGCCAGCTGTGCCACCGAGCTGCCTGGCACTGCCAGCACCGCCTTGGTGTGCCCACGCCAACCCAGCGTCACCAACCCAGCGCTGCTGGCAGTGGCCAGAGCCATCGGGGATCCCAACGCCACAGCCGTGGGGACCGTCCCCGCTCCCCAGAATGACTGTTGGCTCCTGGGGGGAGCAGGAGGAAGGGTTGGGGCTGAGCATCTCAGCACCTCTGGCAGGGTCACATCCTGCTCGCCTTCCCGCAGCTGCTGCTGTGGGCTGGGGGGCTGGGTCAGGCGGGAGGTGACGGGTGCTGTGTGCCCCGCGGTCACTGCTGGACTCACTGACCGCCTCCTCTGTCCCCTCCGGCTCCCGGCACGGCAGAAGTCCTCCAGCTCGGCGTCCTCGGAGGCCTCCGAAACCTGCCAGTCGGTCAGCGAGTGCAGCTCGCCCACCTCGGTGAGTTCTTGCTCTGCCCTACAGGCAGCAGAAAGCTGAAACCTTCATCAGCAACGCCCTCCTCTTCCTCCCCTCCCCAGCACTGTCCCCTATCCCAGCAGTGACCTCTAACCCACGTGGTCCCCCGCACCCCTCCTGGGGTTCAGTCCCCACCCTGTCCTCCCATGGTGCAGAGCATCCCGGGCAGCACCCGTGGCTCGGGGCGGGGGGACCCTGGCACGTGCCCCCTCCCACCCTGCCCCACTTTGGGCCTCGGCGTCCCCAGCATCACCCCCTGCCTTGCCTGTTGCAGGACTGGTCCAAGGCCAGCCCCTATGACCAGCCGGTGGTCCCCACGCTGCAGCGGCGCAAGGACCGCGTGGAGCACCTGCGGGAAGCCGAGCTGGGCCCCCCCGCCGGTGGGTACCCGGCCATCGGCACCGAGGACGCTCCCCGGCCCCGCATGTCACCCGCTACGATTGCTGCCAAGGTACCGGCTCTGATGGGGAGAGCACAGAGGTGGGGGGCTTTTGGGGGGCTCCCAAGAGAGGACGCAGGGTGCTGACAGTGCCACCTTGCCCCCGCAGCACGGGGAGGAGGTGTCCCCCGCCGCCAGCGACCTGGCCATGGTGTTGACGCGGGGGCTGAGCCTGGAGCACCAGAAGAGCAGCCGGGACTCGCTGCAGTACTCCAGCGGGTACAGCACGCAGACCACCACCCCCTCCTGCTCCGAGGACACCATCCCTTCCCAAGGTACCCCAGCCCTCTGAAATGGCACCTGGGGGGCGACAGGGACAGCAGAGGCTTTGCACAGGGGCTGGTGGGGTGACGATGTAATGGTTGTGCCTGGTGGGGGTTCGGTGTGAGGCACAAGCATCGTGCCACATGGTGACCATGAGGTTTTCTGGTTGGCTCATGGAGTTGGCTGGGTCATGATGGCTACGGTTGTGCCAGGCAGTGACATGACAGGTGGCACCATGCAGAGTGCGGTTGGTGACAGTTTGCAGTGACAAGTTTGTGGGCAGCAGTTGGGTACAGGTGGAGATGGTGGGCGATGGCAGCGGAGGTGGTGATTGCAGATGGGTGATGGCGGTGGAGGTGACAGTTGGAGATGTAACCACGGGGACAGTCGTGTTTTGCTGTGATTGTGTTGGCTGAGCTGGTTGTGATGGTGGAGTTTGGCTGTGACCGCGGTGCGATGGTGGTGGTTGGGGAGGTTGTGGTGGTGGTGGTTGGGTTTGACTATGACTGCATGGTGGTGATGGCTGAGACCAGTTGTGATGGTCACGGCTGGGGCTGGGTGTGATCATGTGGCAATGGTGACAGTTGAGTTTGGTTGGGATCTCAATGTGATGGTTGGGGTGACTATGGTTGCCTCCTGATGGCGATGGTTGGGGTGGTTGTGGTTGCTCTCTGATGGTGAAGGTGGGGTGACTGTGGTTGCCTTCCCATGGTGATGGTAGGGGTGACTGTGGGTGCTTCCCATGGTGATGGTAGGGATGACTGTGGTTGCCTTCCCATGGTGATGGTTGGGGTGACTGTGGTTGCTTTCTGATGGCGATAGTTGGGCCTGACGGTGAGCATGTCATGCCAGCAGTGGTTGGAGCCGGTTGGGATCGTGTTGCCATGGTGGTGGTTGGGTTTGGTTGTGGTGGCACTGCAGTGGTGTTGGTTGGGGCTGGCTGCCGTGGCAGTGTGAAGGTGATGGCTGGGCTCAGCAGTGCCAGCAGGGCCACCCACCGCCCACCCAGCCGCGCTGACCGTGCCGCCCCCTCCCCAGGCTCTGACTACGACTGCTACTCAGTGAACGGCGACGTGGAGTGCGACCCCCAGAGCGACTTCGACAAGTCCTCCACCATCCCGCGCAACAGCAACATCGCCCAGAACTACCGGCGGATGATTCAGACCAAGCGTCCCGCCTCCACCGCCGGGCTGCCCACCGGCACCAACCTCCCGGCCAACACCACCCCAGGGGTGGCCACCATCCGCCGCACACCCTCCACCAAGCCCTCGGTCCGCCGTACCCTCTCCAACGCCGGCCCCATCCCCATCCGACCCCCCATCGTCCCTGTGAAGACCCCCACGGTGCCCGACTCCCCCGGCTACACCGGCCCCACGCGGGTGGGCAGTGAAGAGTGCGTCTTCTACGCCGACGATGCCTCGCCCAACCCCCTGGATTTTGCCAAAGTTTCGCCCAAGCGGCTGAGCCTTCCCAACACGGCCTGGGGTGGCGGGGCCATGGAGATCTCCGTCTACCCTGGGGCCGGCCAGCACCTCTCCGCCGAGGAAGAGGAGGACCAACAGTTGGCTGCCAACCGGCACAGCTTGGTGGAGAAGATCGGGGAGCTGGTGGCCGGCGCCCATGCCCTGGGGGAAGGCCAGTTCCCCTTCCCCACCACCCTCACGGGGTCTGGCCCTGGCGAAGAGACCCCCGTGCCGCCCCCAGCAGCCTCCATGGACCCCCCGGCCGAAGACATGCTGGTGGCCATCCGGCGCGGGGTGCGCCTGCGCAGGACCGTCACCAACGACAGGTCGGCCCCGCGGATATCGTGATGACGCCCTGGCCAGCGGGGACACTCCTGCCGCGGCCAACGGCCCCCCCCCCAGGGCACCCGCTGCACCTCCCCGGGAGCCCCCCCACCGGCACCTGCTGCCCTGTCCCCCCTGCTGCCCCCCACCTTCCTCTGCCTCCCTCCCGGCCCCTTCCTCTCCATACACCCTGCCTTCACTCCTCCTCCCTTTGGCTCTTTTTCTCTTCTTTTCTCTTTTTCCTTTTGTCCTTTTTTTTTCTTTTCCTCCTTTTCTCTTATTCTTCTCTCATTCTTTTCTCATTTATCTCCGAATCTTCTCTTCTTCTTTTCCTTTTTCTCCTTTTTCTCCTCTTTCTCTTCTTTTCCTCTTTTTCTTCTACTTTCTTGTATTTTTTCCTCTTCCTTTCCTCTTTTTTTCTCCTCCTTCCTTTTTTTTTTTTTTTCTCCTTTCCTTTTTTTCCCCTTTTTTCCCTTCATTTCCTTTCATTCCCTTTCCTCTCTCTCCCTGCTCCCCCCGGGCGCAGGCGGGTGCCCCCCCAGCCGGAGAGGACGGGGCCAGCGGGGCCAGCGCAGGAGCAGCACCAGGAGCGTGGGGGGGGCCTGTCCCTGTCCCCCCCCAGGTGCCTGCGTGGGGCCAGCACAGCTCAGCCCTATTTCAGGGTTCAGAAGCAGTGGGGAGGGGGCTGCGGGGGGAGACGAGTGTGGGAGGGTGGGGGGGACAGGCACTACAGCCCCCTCTGATGTGGGGGGGCACCGGGACACAGAGGTTGAGGATGCCGAACCTCCTCTTTGTCCCCCAGGGATCACTGAAGACCCCCCCCCAGCCTCCCCAAACCCCCTCCCTCTCCCTCAGCACCCACAGACCCTGTGCAGGGTCCTGCTGGGAGGGGGGGTTTCACCCAGATCCCCCCCAAAGCGAAGCAGCTGATTTCTGCCGGCGGCTGGAGGAAAGCACAAACCCCCCCGGCCCCCCCGCTGTACATAGCCCCCCACCACCCCGCTGTCTGTCGCATCACAGCCCCCCCTTTCCCCCCTCTTTAGGAATAACGATTTAGTCCCATGTCCCCC
>VZTO01024690.1:0-23250 GCA_013400615.1 Syrrhaptes paradoxus
CCCAAAGCATCACAAAAGGCAGGTAGATATTTTTACTCTTCTGTTCTTTCAAACTCACAGCCATCACTGGAGATGAGGGGTCCTTGCAGAGCTGCTACTTACCCTGCTATGCACAACAATTGTAGCAATACTTACAATCCGTATGGCACATAATCATACATTTTTCCTTTCAAAGCAACATCTGAAGGGGATTTGTATACATTTACTTCGGTCACTCAAAGGTCTCAGTCATCGGAAGCACACAGGCACTGCTCTTCGTGATTTCCGTCTAGAAGGCAAATCAAAAGAACCTGACCAAATTGCAAATATAAACAGTAGACCTTATCTGCTTATATCATCTGGCTGTCTTCCAAGTGCTTAGAGTTAATATTCCCAACAGTTAGGAATATTGTTATCTGTAAAGTGCCATGGACATTTATGGAGCCATATAAGTGCATATTATTAATTAATAACTACAATACTTAGTGCCAGTATTGTAAACATTTACATGAGCAGCCTCATGAACAACAGCACACGTCATTTTTTTAAGCTTGTAATACAATCAGCAACAGCAGCAGACAACAACCAAAGCCCTCTTTGGACATGTCACAGTCTGGAGAATAGCTTTTCCCCACACCTCTCCCTACTCTGCACCCCTTCAGCCATCAGGTTTTAATCCATTGCTCCTCCTGTTGCTCGAAAGCTGAGCCCAAATCACAGGCCACAAGAGCCTGGATATCAGGCATGCTTAGGTCTGACTCCGTGCCAGCACCCACAGTTCCTCCCTGAAGCAAGTTGCGATCAATGGTGTGTGTGGTGATCAGAAACCCATTTAAGCAAACTATTGTTTATTTAGTACTAGGAACAAAGCAGTTAGAGACAAAAGGGTTTCAGAACAAGTAGGCTGCACTTATCTATCTTGCTTAAAAAATCTTTCTGTCCCCCAAGGGTACTGCAAAGCAGACCTCACATCTCTAGAAACTTGCTCTTCATACAACCAATACTCCTCACAGGAATCTCCTAAAAGAGCATTTACTTTGAACCATACTTTGAGCCATATCCATAGACTCTCAAGGACTTCAGTCTGCAGGTGTATCAGTGATAATCAGCAATCCATTATATTGATGTATTAATGCATTAATAGAATTTGATCCTTCCTGGTGGAGTCAATGGTGAAATGCTGAATTCATGCAAATGTGTTATTGACTGGCTACAGACTTGCAGCCTTAAAAAAATTGCACACAGCTACAGAGCACAAATTCATCTGCTAGATTTCAGACTATTTACTTTTCCTACCACTCACCTTCACTTGAGCCTTACTGTGCCACTTAGTTCCCCCCACTGCCTGTATATCTACATCTCTTTATAAACTGGCTAGCAAAAAATCATCCACCAAATTCTCACCTCTCACCCCATAAAAAGTCCTAGATAAGAGATCCCAGACTAAGCAGGACAGTGAGGAAGACCATGCTGAGAGGTCTTCCTTAAATACTGAGGTTCAAAATTATATATCCTAGCTAAGTGACTCCCCTTTGCCTAGAGGTACAAAACACAGATCTCTCCTGAGTACTAACTCCCCATTTTTCCAGCCTTATCATCCTGCTCACACCACAGCTTTCCTTGTAGCACACAGAAAAGCCAGCCCCCACTGAACAGTGCTTCTTCAGAAGTTGTGGATGCCCCATCCCTGGAGGTGTTCAAGACCAGGCTGGATGAGGCTTTGAGCAACCTGGGCTAGTGGAGGGTGTCCCTGCCTATGGCAGGGGGTTTGGAACTACGTGATCTTTAAGGTCCCTTCCAACCCAAACCATTCTGTGATTCTATGATTCTATGATTCTATGTAATGGCCTTTTCAAACTCTGCAACAGCCCACCAGGGAGGCCCTCATGGTGAAGCAGGTGGTTTAGCAAAGCCTCAGAGAAAACTTTTAACTGCTATCAAGGAATTTAGCCACAGGATCAATAAAAGGTGGAGCAGGAAGAGGGAAATTTGGAGAGAAGTTCAGAGGCATGTAATGAAGAGGGAAAAAGAGACTGCTGAGAGGAGCAGAGTTCCCACCTAGGGCTAGGCTGCAACATTTTGGCAAAGCCTTTTCTTGTTGACTGTATCAACCCTGCAGCATCTCCCTGTAGCATGGGGAGGCTGTGCAGACCCTTTCCTTCCTTCCCCACCAAGCTCTGTGGCCTTTTCAGTGTCCCTGGTTCCTCTAAAACATCTCCTCTCCTTGATACTACTCCTCTTAGACAGTTTGTTTCCCCCTTGTGCCCGAGGCCCCAAATTCTCGGCATCTTATTAATGACTTCACACCCTTTGGATCAGGCCCTAGTCAGGCACTACCTGTTTAAGCAGAGAAGAAATGGGAGGGAAAGTAAGAGATGCATAATGAATCACAATGAACTTGCATGATTTTGATTGTGCAAATAAGAGGAGTGTTTCGTCAACAAAGTGCATAACGTTATGATACCATGGCAAACTGAAGAGAATGCATGTATCTTTGCTTAATCCCAGTGTAACCTGGATTTATTCTGGAACAAAATGTCTCCCTAGCATTGTCAACTAAAGGTAGTATTTGTAAAGCCATGAGGAGTCATGCAGATTGCTTGATGGAGTTGCATAATATAACTTTCATGGAGTCAGCTTTTTCTGAGGTGTTCTACATACATGTCGGATTAATTTGAGCTAGATGAAAGGTAGATTTTTAAGAGCTCCTGCCTCCTGTAATGGTAAATGTTAACACCTAGCAGACTGATCATTAATAATATATAATTATATATAATAATGGGGTTATATAAATACTGCAAATAAAATGCTGGAGAAACCCAGGGCAATGGCAAGCATGAGTCCCAGAGGCATAAGACTAATGTAGACAAGCAGGTACTGATAAGCATAGTGCAGTGCTCAGGAAAAGATCTTGGGGCAGAAAGACATCCATTTTTAGGTAAGCATGAAACATGCCTAATTTTAAGAGACTCCATGCAGGTATTATGGCTTTTTTTCTTCTACCTAAATGTGTAGCTTGTTCCATATAACAGCATTTGTAGGAAAACAGTAGAAACAGTAGGCAAGGTTTTAGCAGTAAATCTTCCCAAGAAGAACCATGAGAAAATAAAAAGCCACTTTTTCCAGAAGGAAACAAATAAAAATAGGAAACCAAAATGGTGAGAAAAGGTACTAAGTTCGGGACATACCTTGCAACACATGTTAGATTGTGAGCTGCACAGTGTAACCACAGTTAAAGGAGTGGTTTTGCCAGGATCTCTTAGGGTGTGTTTAGATGGCATAATGTGATTCCAACACATTTCTCAGATGCCTGAGCATATTTTTCCTGGCCACTGCATGCTTATCACCTACATATTTACTGTAGGCCCTCAGCCCAAACTATAGATATGGCAACTCCAGCCTACACTTCTCTTGAAAGCAGACAAGATTCTTTTAAAATAAAATTGACATGCATGACGCCTAACTCTGACTGTAGTCAGCAAAACGCTGTAGAGACTAGTCAGCAAATATTCTGGAGACTACATTCAGAAGGGAAAAAAATTCTCATACTGCTCTGAAAAGGGAGTTAAATGCTCTTTTGAAGGTTCCCAAAAATGCCTCACTTTCAGGCTCCTTATTGCAGTAACTCAGGGCTGCATCTTTTTTAATCCCCAGGCTCTTGTGCAGTTTACTTATATACCTCAGAGATATTGTACGTCAAAAATAAATCCTGGAGGATTTGAACCCAGACATATTCCTCAAATAAGATATGGAGCAGCAGTGACTGAGAGGAGCAAGAACAAACTGAGGGGGAGAAGGGGGTCAGAGACAGAACAACGACCTGGTGTGGGGTTGAAAAGGAGACTATCAGGTACAGAGCCAGCTCTGGGTAAACTTTTTTTATTACTTACACACCTATTATGTATGCTGCTGCTGACCTAAAGAAGGGCTTTTGGTTTGATTGGTTTTATTTGGCTATTACAGNCCTACATAGTATATGTGTTTTTGTCATCTGCTCTAGACCAGAATTTCTGCCTTGCCTGGAGCCTTTGTCTCTGAACTTCCATTCCTCTACCCCCAATCAAAATGTCATATCGAGAAATGTTTACACTCCATATACAGATATCACAGTTTCTGGTAAAACATTTCAGAATGCAAACAGTGTCTCAAAGTCATGTTGTTTTCCAAAAGAATAAATATGTGTTCTTTTCTTTCAACTCTGTCTACCGGAACATCCACCTAGAAAAATACCTGTTATTACACAAATAAACACATTTCTCTTTCTTGGCAATAGCAAATGTTCCCATCTTACATGCCTGTACACAGGGAGAGGACTTTATCTTTCATTTCTACCATTTATGTTCTTTTACTCTCTCGACTGCTTAACAGATCAATCGATCTATCTACCTATCTATCTCCTAGCTTTAGAGTAGAAGAGAGCTTTATGTTAAACTTCCTGACACCTGTACCCTGTGGAGAGCTTCTCTATCCCCTGAAATATGTCCTTAGGCATGTCCTGAAGGATTTTAGTCCCCACTTCTTCCACCAAAACAACTTCTTCGGGAAACTAAGAACTTGACATACTTTTAACCCAGTACTTGTTTTCACACCACTGCCAAAATAAAGTGTTGCAATTTACAGATTATTGTTTTTCCTACACATGAAATGCAAATATATCCTGCAATAAAGATAAACACTTTTCACCACAACGCCTCCTGTTTTAATGCCAGTCTCTTCAGCNAGGCTCTTGTGCAGTTTACTTATATACCTCAGAGATATTGTACGTCAAAAATAAATCCTGGAGGATTTGAACCCAGACATATTCCTCAAATAAGATATGGAGCAGCAGTGACTGAGAGGAGCAAGAACAAACTGAGGGGGAGAAGGGGGTCAGAGACAGAACAACGACCTGGTGTGGGGTTGAAAAGGAGACTATCAGGTACAGAGCCAGCTCTGGGTAAACTTTTTTTATTACTTACACACCTATTATGTATGCTGCTGCTGACCTAAAGAAGGGCTTTTGGTTTGATTGGTTTTATTTGGCTATTACAGATAGCCCAAAGTCCTACATGTGGAAATACCATCATTGCTCAGTTTCTCCTCTGGGCAATGCTGTGCTAGGTACTCTCAGCCTGAAGGTTTGAGGAGATTAGATGCCTCTATAGACATGAGTAAAGCTCTGTATAGCCTTTCTGCCCCTTCTTTACTGGGACAGTCATGTTAGTAGTAGACTAGCTGGCTGTAAGTTACCTCTTGACTTCTCCTAAGTATGTTATTCCTCCTACATAGTATATGTGTTTTTGTCATCTGCTCTAGACCAGAATTTCTGCCTTGCCTGGAGCCTTTGTCTCTGAACTTCCATTCCTCTACCCCCAATCAAAATGTCATATCGAGAAATGTTTACACTCCATATACAGATATCACAGTTTCTGGTAAAACATTTCAGAATGCAAACAGTGTCTCAAAGTCATGTTGTTTTCCAAAAGAATAAATATGTGTTCTTTTCTTTCAACTCTGTCTACCGGAACATCCACCTAGAAAAATACCTGTTATTACACAAATAAACACATTTCTCTTTCTTGGCAATAGCAAATGTTCCCATCTTACATGCCTGTACACAGGGAGAGGACTTTATCTTTCATTTCTACCATTTATGTTCTTTTACTCTCTCGACTGCTTAACAGATCAATCGATCTATCTACCTATCTATCTCCTAGCTTTAGAGTAGAAGAGAGCTTTATGTTAAACTTCCTGACACCTGTACCCTGTGGAGAGCTTCTCTATCCCCTGAAATATGTCCTTAGGCATGTCCTGAAGGATTTTAGTCCCCACTTCTTCCACCAAAACAACTTCTTCGGGAAACTAAGAACTTGACATACTTTTAACCCAGTACTTGTTTTCACACCACTGCCAAAATAAAGTGTTGCAATTTACAGATTATTGTTTTTCCTACACATGAAATGCAAATATATCCTGCAATAAAGATAAACACTTTTCACCACAACGCCTCCTGTTTTAATGCCAGTCTCTTCAGCAACACCACAGCTCATGTGCTAATATCTAGTGTAAAGTTAATAAATGGACTGCCTTAGGTAGGCAGTCCTGGTGTCTTCTGCTGCAGTGAAATCCATGAGGAAGGCCTGGGGCTGGTCCCCGCTGAGCTGAAGTTCGCATGCTTTCTTGCCTCTGAACTCTTCACAGATATTCTGCCTCCTCTGTCAGGTCCAGGCTACCAAATCGTCATCTGGTCACTATAAAAGTCATTGTGGGCTCAGATTTCATTTGGCTGGCAAATTCAAAACATCTTTGTTGGGTTAACTCAGGGTCTCTTATTACTCTTTGTCAAAGTTTTATTTTGAGTTCAGTGTGGCCCAATGTCTCATGAAGAGATTAACTAAATTTATCCCCAAACAGCTCTTCAGCATTAGATCAAAGTCACAATTTGTTCTACAGTTAAATATTCCTTTGTCAGTTGAATAGTAAAAACTCATTTTCATTGAGTTCAAGGGGTTTTTTAATTCTATACATTTTAATTTTTTGTTGCGCAATTTCATACCTACCATCCTACACTTGAATTAACTGAAAATGGTTAAATGTAACAAGATGCTCAGCCCTGATTTTGTGAGAAAAAAAAAAAAGGTTTGGTTTTGACTAACTCCCTTTTCTTTGACACTTTGCTTGCAGACAGAGAGTTAAGTATCGTCTTAACCTCTCTAATTATCTTCCCTATTTCCAAAAAGTTTCCATTTCAATTACAGAATACTCAGTTTCACCATAAGGATTATTTGTCCCGATGTGTTTGTCCTTCTTGTAGCATTTGATGTCCAGCCATCTTTGCTTCTTCCTCTGACCCAGTTAAATTGCTTCCTCATAAGAGGTGATATATTCCTGCAGAGCTTCTCCCTCCAACTCCCTGTGTGTGGGACCACAAAGCACTTTAAAGGTACAGTTCCCAACCCAGTAGCAATCACTTAAACCTGGCATCCATGGTTTTGAAGTTTTCTCATTGATGCTCACTAATCCCGCACTAGCTCGTGTCAAGACAGTATCTAGAGATCAAGGGTTAGCATCTGCAACATCACATTGTGATTATTACGTCTGGGACTTAGTTTTTTTTTTAACACCTGAATTGTTGCAGAGTAAAAGAGACAGCCTTTGGGTGGCAGCCTTGGGGAGTAGTTATGAGGTTGGCTGTCAATGAGATAAAAATAGTCTCAGACAACTTTTGTATATCTGGACAGAAGTCAGTTTAAATGAACAAAAATTTAAAACCATAATCTTGCACAGGCCACAAGCAGGAGCACTGCTGCTTTATCACAACTGAAACACAGAAGAAGAGGCCTTAGGAGGCTACTTACCCAGAACTGCTTGGGCAATGCATTTGGAGCCAAAGTTACATGATGTCCCATTCCTGAACGGTGGTATTTTTCTGTGTTTGTTTGTTTTTTTAAAACAAATAATTGCTGAATTTGAGTCCTGCCAGAGGACAGCATATGAAAGAACCCTCCCAAACCCAGCTCCAAAGAGCAGGCTAGATTTCAATCTATCACCGTATCCCCAACAGTCAGTGATGTTCACGTAACACACTCTCTTCTAGTCTCTGATGTTTTCCAAGGTGCTCGTAGCACTTGGATCCTTTTTTGGAACCACAGGGTGTTTACTGTACCAACCACGGGAATACATTTCATTATGAATTTCCCTGCCCATTTATAGAAAATATGTATACTGTCTGTTCTTGTAACATTAACAGGCTTCTGTAACATTAACATTAGGCTTCCTTAATAAATTAAAAAATAAATGTAGAAAAACAAAGCATTATCCTTCAATGACTTAATAGGATTTTGCATCATCATCACTATTATTATTATTATTATTAAAGTATCCCAGCAACAGAATAATAAAATTGCACTGATGTGAGCAATTCACACACCTTTGATTAAGGATGTGTCAGCACTTTCCTGCATGAATCCTTCTTTTTGGTAGAATGAGAAGGAGTGGGAATGAGATAAAAATCACCTGCTGTAATTCTTTGTGGGCTGCTCCCTGGCAGATGATGTTTTAACAGAAGAGCCGCTTCTTTATTAATCCAGCTTTGCAGAATAAATTAGCCTGAAACATTTATGATCCTGATATTTAGGACTGCCTTTACATTCAATTTGCAGGCTCCAGAGACTGCCTGATGGATCAGTTAGTTTGCTAGCTGCTTGTCTGAGAGCAGGTTTACTGATGTTATGCATGAAGTAATGGAAACCAGCATGCTTTAGAGGTATGACCAGGGTTGCACACGTCCTTGTTCACTCATATGCATCCAAATTCACGACAGAATAAATCTTTCAGAGCACACCCAGCCAGTTTAAACCATTGGTGCTCTACAGTAAGTATAATAGAAACCTGTATAATGTAGAAGTTACAGTCTGGAGTGGGACTTGAATTACACCATCCATCTTCACATGCCTGACTTATCTCTTCTGTTGTCTAAGAAGTAGGTGGTTGGCCCTAGTAGAATAGCTCAGACACCTAGACTTCCTAAAACAAGCAAGAACGAGATCAGACACCTCCCGAGGGCAATTCAGGGTTCCTAGGTGCTAAGCCAGGAGTTATCTTGAGCTCTTGGGTAGGAAATTGTTCCAGTGAGAAGAGAAGGAGGCAGAAAAAAGCTTCATCCTTCTGTGGCCTTAACCCAGGCCACACAGAGAAAGCTTGTGAACATCAAGACCTCTTCTCAGAGTAGTGCCCTTGAAAAACAAAACTAACAAAATAGCTTGAACAGGGGACACCACACATTTTTTGCATGGTAGCCTAATGATCAAAGTGCACTCCTGGTAATGGAGGGTCTCAGGCCCTCCTCAGCCCAAGGGGTTTCAAACCTTTGTCTGCTGTCTCTCCAAGGCATGGTCTAACCACCAGCCTTCAAAGTAAGTCACATGCTGACTTCTTGCACATCTCCTGCCCACACTGGCCCAGTTGGCACATCTAAAACGGTAACATGAAGAGAGTAAGCAAGAAAGAGTGTGACCCTGCAGCCATGTGCATGAAGCGTGCTGTTGGGAGAAAAAGAACCTGATTTGGGGTCATTATGTTCTGGCTCACCTGTATATTTTCTACTAGATATTCTGTCAATAAAACTCATGAATAGTCTGGGCTGTGAGTCGGAGATAGTCTTGCTGATTGACAAACCCCGTTTACTGATCATGGAAAAAGATATATCACAAGGCAAGTAAGGGTACCAGTGGCTTGCCTGTTAGCACTTAGTATTTATATTAACTCCTAGTGGTAACAGACAAAAAGTCTGTGTCTATGCCAGTAAATTAAACGGTCCCATGGTGCACTGAAGGACATCAGAAGTCCACCATCTCTACCATTTAAGTGTGGAATGGCTCATGGCACATTTCTCGCCTGTGACAAGTAACACATTCCTAAACAATTGCCCTGTAAGTAGCACAGTCCACTGCCCACTCCCAACAGACAGCCTGGATGTAACCAACCCCTCTTGTAGAGAGCAATGGAGTTTAATAACAGTGGAACCATGCCAGAGAAGGGCTGTAGGCGTATTTTTAATGCTAGAGGTGTTTCCAGTAGGAGTTCCAGTGTGCAAAGCACTGTACGAAAAATTAAGAGATTGTCACTTAAAAGAGACTCTGTCCTAAACAGTCTCCAGCTCAGCTGTGTTCTGGTACTTCTTAACTTACAGATGGCTTCAAAATAATTTCCCCATGCTGAATTTCACTAATTCTTTGTGCTTGCGAAACAGTCGTGCAGTGGTGAGAGCTGATGAAAAAGAGAGCAGTGCAACGTCTCAGTCCAAAAGGAAAAGGGTGAAAATTCCAGATAAACAGAGACTGCCTCAGAAAAACACAATTCCAGAGGCTGCCCCACACGCAGTGCTACCAGTAAGGATGGACAGCTTAAAACCACCGTCTGAATTACTCTTCTGTAGTGAGCAGTGTGACTATTACATATGCAACAGACCTTGCGGGTAACGCAAAGGAATCCTGGAAGTATTTTAAGCAGTGGTTTTCACAATTTATGGCTGTGACAGATACAGAGCTAATGAACAACACAGGGAAAGTGACCTTGTTAACTCTTTCACAGATGCTTATCCAAGACCTTTTTTGGCAGAGAGGAGTCTTTTCCGTGTGCCTTTATGTAGATTTGAGGTGAACAAAGATCTTAGGAGTAAAAGCAACAATAAAAAATACTTATTTTTAACTTCCATATAGGAAGGAAAACATTGACAGATATTCAAAGTCCAGAGTGGAATCTCAGTAAGGAACAGCAGCCAGTAGTTTCAAAAATCAGCTGTGTGCCTACATTCCTACTTTGGCAGGTAAATACACATCCTGATTTTCAAGAGGGCTCCCACTGGTTTGCATACAAACTCTGATTTATACCGTGGATGACTTGGTCCATCACGGCTATCTGATCTCAAGGAATCCCAAATCTCAGAGACTTTGGGCAGAAACACTGAGTTTACAAGTGATTAAGCACAATACAGCTCCTCCTAAAAGGGGACATTGAGGCACTGAACACAAATAATTGGATATAGAAGTGGTAGCAGGGAGGAGAAGAAGGAGCACGGGGCTTGGGAGCTGGCAAGGAAGGCTGCATGAGCTGTGAAGGGACTGCAAAGCTCTAAGAGCCAGAGTGTTGGATCACCTGACCAGACATCAGAGATGTCTTGAATACAGTTTCTTCTGTGAAGCCTGCTACATGTTACATTTCAACAGAGAGCACAATACATAACTGTTGTATTCCTCCAAACCTCATAAAATGTAAAACAGAAAGCACACAACAATACAGGTGTTTTTCCCATTGGCTTGTAATTTTAGTCTCAGTCTAGTAACTAATAGGTCAACCTCTCACTTTCAACATTGCTTAATAGCTCCACTATAGTATTTTCATCTAAAAAGCAACGGTATCCAGCAACAGATATCGGTCAGCTCTATTTGATATCAGTAGCAAGCACAGAAAGAGGTCATGGATTTGAAACTGCCTTTCTGAACGTGACAGACCGTGCCCAGGATATCTCCCTAAATGAAAAAGATGAATGTTCTGAAGTATATTATAGACTCACTTCCCATGTGGGGAAGATGCAATTTTCACTCAAAGAGGAAAAGGATTTTGTTTTCTTTGTTATTGTTCCAAGAGACGTACTAACATCTACCTGAACGCAGACAGTAATTGCAACTGATACCTATCAGGATAAGCAACATTATACAACAGGATTTGACATAGAACATAGGGAACACAGTAATTTTGTTAAGAGCTGGGTGGTTACCAAAAATGCATATAATAATTTAGGATCAGGATTCTTGTGTGGCTGAATGTCTTTCCAGATAACTGTGTTGCAGAACAGTTAGTTGCACCCAGAAATGTGCAGACTGTAGACATTCTAATTCGAAAGCTGAACTTAAACATTTTGCACATTTGTCTCATGTTAGCCCCAAACTTATTTGCCTACGTAATTGCTTAATACAATCAAATAACTAAGCATCATTAGAAGGAGGGGTACAACTAAGATGTCTTGTTCTACCTGAAACAGACTTTTAACTTCGTTTTACTAGTGTTTTACTTTCATGTTCTTGGGGGTTTTTTTCCAGTTTTCTAATTTTCACTTATTTTAAACTGAAAAACTCAAAGGTTTTAAGTTTCTCTAAATCTCTTTGGTTTCTTATTCATCTGAAACTAATCCATAGAATCAATTGTAATTTGAAAATAATTTCTGTTACTCTCCAGAAGACTATATTTTTTTTAAGACAGATCCACAAGCCATCCTATGCATCCCTGTCGATGGCCCTGCAGGCTCCAGAGATGGCACAGCCCCATAGAGCATGAGATAACTGGAAGGTGTGAAGAACTTAGAGTGGCTGGTAGCTCCTTGTTGCTACCTAGACCATGAAGAAACAAACCCCAAGTACCATCATGACGTGCTGCAGCCATGAGGCTTGCTCTCCCCGCAGCAAGGGCAGCTGGCCAGACTCATCCCTATTGTGGTGTTTGGGCAAATTCCCCTTTCTGAGGAAAGAGCGTGATGATACACGTTCCTTCCCACTCCTGGCGGTTGCTGTTATAAATGCCTACGTTTTGCAATGAGTTATGAATTATTTTCTAAAATTATACATCTCCCATCTGGCACTGATGTCAGCATGGCATATGTTTACCATGGGAACCTGAAGAACACTCTGAACTTCTACAAGGGGAAAAATCAGCTTATTTCGCTTGTAATGTCAAACCTGCAACAGTGCGAGTTCTGCAGGTGGCAGCCAGACGAAACAGCTGGTGATCCTTCTCCTGCAGGCTTGGATGCAGCTCCCCAGGCTTCACCCAGACTGATCACCCAGGACAATCCAAGGAGGATCCAAATCTCCCAAGGCTTTATTTGCAGTCCGTCACTCAGCCCACCTACTGGCTCAAACTCCCTGGGGAGTGAGGATGTGAACAACAAGCCCAAACATCTTTTGAAATAAAAACAAACAAACAAAGAAAAAACCCTAGGTAGGAATTTTGGTATTTTACAGCCATTTCCATCATATGTTCTGCATAACTTTTTATGTTAGCTAGCTAGAAGTAGATAGTCCTGACAGACAGTGATGGTTCCTGAGACAAACTGGTCCCTCAAGTATTTCATGCATTGGTCTGTGATTCTGTCTGACTTCTGGTACGTTCAAAAGACTTAAATGAATGAGGAAAAAGCTGGTTTGACATTTGCTTTTAACCTATTTCCTCAAAACAATAAATTTTTTCAAGGGCAGGGATGGGCCCCTTTGTTCTGTGTTTATGCAACACCTGTTTCAGTGGTGCTACATACATGAGATGGCTCCACTTCCTAATGGCTTCATGTACTACTTCAGCTTGTTAAACTCATCATCTTTCAGTGAATTTGACATATCTTGATATGGACTACACTATTCTATTATCGTTTACTACTCCACCCATGCAGTAATAGTATATAATCTCATTTAATAGGACTTTCTCAACCAAAGGGTGCCAAAATTTTAATGTAGAAATAGGGGATTAACCACATGAGGAAGAAAACAAGGTTTAAAACACCAAAGATCATTATAGGTAATTTTAGGACTGCTAGAAGTGAAGAACATCATGATATTAGTAGGTAGAGACACTCACACTCTCATGTTACACAGTTGCTCACATAGAAACAAAGAATATATGTCTAAATATAGTAAATAATCCTTGAGTAGGTGTGCTGGGTTTAGCTGGGATAGAGTTAATTTTTGTACCAGATGACAACACCACCTCTCCTGTCCTGAGTGACCACCGTAAGAGATGGTGCCCAAAGTCAAAAACTAAATTAACTCAAAGGACATTTTGTGGACATTTTGAATACATTTT
Source organism: Syrrhaptes paradoxus (assembly GCA_013400615.1). NCBI lineage: Eukaryota > Metazoa > Chordata > Aves > Pterocliformes > Pteroclidae > Syrrhaptes > Syrrhaptes paradoxus. Next base: position 13,309 of record VZTO01024690.1, read on the forward strand.
ACAGGGGAATGATATCTGTGTATTATATCAAAAAATGGGAAGGGTGGTGATGGGTAATGAGAATGTATTGGATAGTATGAGACCTGAGCATGATGTAAATGGCATGGAATAAGGGGTAGAGAATGTGCTGGTTTTTGCTAGGATAGAGTTAATTTTCTTCATAGTAGCTAGTAAGGGGCTATGATTTGGATTTGTGCTGGAAACAGTGTTGATGACACAGGGATGTTTTAGCTGTTGCTGAGCAGTGCTCACACAGAGCCAAGGCCTTTTCTGCTCCTCACCCCACCAGCGAGGAGACTGGGGGTGCACAAGAAGGGAGGGGACACAGCTGGGACAGCTGACCCCAACTGACCAAAGGGATATCCCATACCATATGACGTCATGCTCAACATATAAAGCTGGGGGAAGAAGAAGGAAGGGGGAGACATTTAGAGTGATGGTGTTTGTCTTCCCAAGTAGCTATTACACGTGATGGAGCCCTGCTGTCCTGGAGATGGCTGAACACCTGCCTGCCCATGGGAAGTAGGAATGAACTCCTTGTTTTGCTTTGTTTACATGCAGCTTTTGCTATAACTATTAAACTGTGTTTACCTCAAACCTCAAGTTTTCTCACTTTTGCCCTTCTGATTCTCTCACCCATCCCACTGGGAGGAGAGTGAGCAAGTGTCTGTGTGGTGCTTCGTTGCTGACTGGGGTTAAGTCACAATAGTAGGTTCCTAGTCCTACAAGCTGGCAAGACCTCCAGCTCCTTACATTCACAAGTTACATATGTTTATGTTCCTCACAAGAACTGACATGTTACATCCAAAATGGTGAAGTAAAAGGAAGAAAATAATGCAACAAAATTTTAGACTTCATTCTTTGAAAAATTTGAAAATTTTAGATTTTAAGGACACAAGAGCCTATCTACAACATCTTGAACAGATCCCACATGTACCACAGATCTTTTCTGGACTAATTCCTGCTTGGGATCCAGTCATGGAAATAGAGCTACTCATGATTGGTATAAATCTGCTTTAGTATTATTTGTAAATCACTTAAAAGTTCCCAGGAGTCTTCCCCTGGGCAGAAAAAATTCAGACCTACTGCTAGATTAGCTTTTCTTCAATGTTTTTGAAGAAGACCATGTATCTAAAACAGCTGTCCAAACGCAGGCTGAAAATCAATAAGCTGAATCATATAGCCTATTTTAATTAAAAGCTTCCCAATGATAGACAATCCACAGTAAACTTAGGAAATTCTTCTCTCGTTGAATTACCATCACTGTTAAAAATGTGTCTATTGTTTTCAGTCCAAATTTGGCTAGCTTCAAAATTTACACTTCAAATCCCATTAAACATTTGCATGCCAGATTGAAAAAAACCCCTGTTTTAAAATAACTGCTCCCCGTGTTGGTCACCATAGTATACATGGGATCAAATCATACTGTAATCTTTCATGTATAAATAGATGAAGTGCATAACATACAAAATGTGCTCAGTATCCACTGATCACCCATTATTAAAAGAGGTTTTCAAAAAACCTGAACACAAATCCATCAAAACCTTTGCAGAGTCCTGTAATCCATTGTTTGGTAATTGGCCAAGAATGTGTTAACATACCTGCTCCCATATGAGCAATAACTCCTGTGATGGGAGTGTTTGAGATGTCCTGACAGGAAAACTTGAACTGTGGCCAAAGGAAGCTTTCACTTCCAAAAGGCTGGGACTTGCGAGCTCCTGTGGTGGATTTAGTCACACATGGTGAGCCGTTCAGACTTGTCACCCATCAGGTAATGAAAGCAAATGAGGAGTTCCAGTTAGTGCTGGGGCCAGTCACCAGTGTTTGGAGAAACATCTGAACTCCCTTCAATTTTCTGATGGGATTAGAGGCAGGGGGAAGGTCCACAGAAAGGGTGTCAATCAGAAGCCTGTTTCTAAGTTGGACCTCATTTCTTGAAGCTACCAGGAAATGCAAATAGGCATGAAGATCAGCAACGTGATTTGCGTTACGGTCAACATTTGCATAACATAGTTGTGCACGTCTATGTGTATGGGTGTATAGCACATCTAATAGTCTATAATTATGTCTTGGAAAATACACACACCAAGGAATTTACGGAGTCTGACCTGGCAGAAGATGCAATCCCAGGAAATCTGCAGCAGTTTGCTGAGATGATTCCAGCATACACTGGAGCTGCGTGGCTAAGAACTGAGTCGGTCAGATAAATCAGATGGGATTCTGCCTTTTCCCTGATTGAGCATGTGTGCAATAACCTTCTGGCACAAGTACAAATTTTATAGTTGGTTTCCTCAGATATGCCCATACCCAACATTGACATTGGCTTTAAAAAATGTCTCTGCCAGCTAAAAACAGCTGCTAAAATATTCCTGGAAAGTGAACATAAACTGGCACAATCCTTAAACAAAATGGAATTGATTAAAAAACTGGACCCAACAATGTCCACCTTTACACAAAATGCTGAAATGTTCTCACAAATAATTCAAAATTTTATTAGGTGTCTTGAAGTTTTTTCAGTTTTTCAATGTGAAAAGAAAAGCTGATTCTGTGTTTGTATGTGTCTATGTTATTTCTTAAGAACATGATAGTACCCATTTGATAAAGCTGCAGTAAAATATTCTGCCTCTGAGGAGACTCCTCTGCAAACACCTAGTAATATCGACTTGAGTTCTGCCTCTACACAAGTCCTCGGGTCATACAGGAATTTAAAAATGCACAGAATGAGTCACTTTCTGCTGATATTGAACAAGAATCTCAATTAGAAGAAGGAAAACAATACTACCCTTGAATTTGTGTTTTTTTCATTTCTCAGTCCGTTTTAGAGCTTTTATGTAGAATCATTCCTGGTCCTGTTCTATGCCTTAAGTTACCTCCACACTGCTGTCTCTCCCTCATGCTTTTCAGACAGCCACGTTTTACTTCCATCAGGACATTTTCTGGTTTCTCAAGTCTTCCTCAAATGAAAAGGATTTTATTTGGGTTTGTTTGTTTGCTTGCTTGTTTGTTTGTTTTTCTTGAGCCTTTATTTGTGATATTTCATTCCAGATAAAAGTGAATTTGCTGTAATGCAATAGATAGACATTTTACTAACTCCTCCATTTCTGAGAATAAGTGGCAATTTTGAATGACATCTTTCACCCTGGAAATTATAGGTATTAAGATATCTCTACAGTCGGTAAACCCAATGACCAAGCAGAGGAAACAAGGTGCTCATTCTACTGATGATACAAAAAATGATACAAAGTTGCAGCAAATGATTGACCTTATGGGAAAATGAATATGGAGAGAGTGGAGACATGCACACACATGTGCACACAGACATACAAACCATCCCACAATCAGTGATGTGCATGATGTAGGAGAGAAACTTCAGCTTTCTGAAGGACAGGGTGTTAGGTGGGGGACTAGAGAGCAGTGATTTGATTCAGGGCAGCAGCTGTCTTCATTATCTGTGAGCTCCTCCTCTACTGCAGCCGGCCCCAAGGCAGCCACAACTTCTGTGTGTCAAAATGACTGATGAGAGAAGACCCCATCTCCCTTTCCCCATACAAATGGGTTCAAGCAGTTTGCAGCATGCCATCAGCTAATGAGGAGAGAATAACTGCTTTGAACTATTAAATTAAAATATTATGGCTGACTTTATCATATCTGAGTTTCGAGGAGAAAAAAGCCAAACGTAATAATTATTGGTTTCCTTGTCTTGGAAACATCACATTTCTGTTCACTGTAATTGTCTCTCTTTTTCCTCTTTTCCAGGACAGGCAAGATACAAAACATTTTCCAAAGGTCTATACTTTAGGAAAGACAGTTTCTTCTGTATCATCCTCACAGTGACTACCAAGACCCCTTCATTTACAGTTTACTTCTGTCACCTGTACCATTACTCTCTGCTTGTTCGTTCTTCCCCAACTTTTCAGTGCTGTCAAACATCTATGTGAGTCTGCAAAATGTTCCCCTCTGATGAAGACGGAGCTTCTTACATTATTTTTGTGTTAAACTTCATTCAATTGGCACAGAATAGTGATTGTGGAAATAAGCATCCTTTTGTTTAATGAGTTGACATTAGACCTTTATATATTTCGATGTTATGTGTTTAAAGATAATGAAAATGGAGTGTATCTTGAGAGGGGGTTCTGAAAGATTAATTTGATACAAAGCACAACATTCATTACAGAATGAACTGCATCTTTTCAGACTCTGACTTGGCAAAGTTGGAGGAATTTCTTTATTTTCACTTGTAATCTTTATTATATGTCTAAGACATCTAGCACTGAATGACAGTTCCTTTCCATGACAGCTACACAGCAATAGTTAAACATACTAGAAAATACACAGAAATACATACGCGAATACACAGAAAATAAATAGAGTAACATTTGTTTACACTGCTAATGTAGTCTCTTACTTCACAATGTGATAAGGTGACATGCTGCTTTGCTCACAGTGTTTCTCTCATTCTGGAGTTAATTGTTTTTACTGTGGGTTTTGTATATCGACAATACCTCTAGCTGACTAGCATATAAACTAAATGGCATTTGTTGTTTTTATTGCAAAGTCTCTTTTTTTTTTTTATTCTAGACATCTTTTCTGCAAGCTGAGGTAAGCTTCAGCACAAGAAGGAATTCCCAGAGTGGAGTGCACAGCACCAGGTAAAAATATGCAAAAAAAAAATTTGGCTTGCCTGGTACACTTGGTACACAGCCAGAAATAGAAGAAACCATTTGCAAAGAAGGTAGCCCACTGCCTGGAAAGGTTTGTTAGCACATTTCAAGTCGGCATGAAGCTCTGATTCACCTTCATTAGCTTGTGCCCAGAGGGGAACTCAGTATTGTTGAGTTGCAGCGGTGTTATCCATGTAGGGATATATGTCTACATAGCACAAAGGTGTGACTTGCTAAACTAGAAAACACAGGCTATGACAAGCAGACTCTTAAGTTATATCTCCTTCTAATCAAAAGTATGATGGAAGTGCATACAGACATACCCAACTGAGCTTTCAACACTTTTATCTGCCCTCAGAATAAGATTCAGCCCAAGTTCTGTGAGATATAGATAGACCTTCCCTGCAAAATCTTAAGAGCAAGACTTTTCCTGTAAAATTTACAGTGGGAGGTGCAGTACCTCTTTCCTGGAAAGTCTCCAGCCAAAAATCCGCAGACTCAAAAGATTAAAGATCACAGATAGGCTCATGGATGCAAATATGAACTTCTCAGAAATGTGATGGTACACCTAATAAGTTCAGACTCACCTCTAGTTCAGATGAAAGCTTCACCTTAGGGTGCTTATCCAAATTAAGTTCCAATGACAGTTATTCAATGTCATAAGAGTTTTGCATTTACCTTTTATATTAAAAAATGAGCAAATATCCTTTTTGCATATACCTTTTATCTTAGAAAGAATCTTCAAGACAGCTCTGCTAACCATTGCAACACCAGTTCGAGGCCCAGCTGAGAGCCTACATACAAACACAGAAGAGCTGGAGCCTTTTGAAAATAAAGGGCAATGTAAACAGACAAGGCAAACATAATTGTGGGAGGAGAGCATTTGCAAAGATATGACCTGCAGGGCTGTATTGGACAAGTCAGGAACAGAGACAGTAAGACTCTAAGACTCTAAGAACAAAATCCATTGAAGTCAAATAGTTTTATCACAGAGTTCAATAAAGTGAAGATTTCAGCCCAGACAGATCTAAAAAAGATGGAGTGCCCAGTATTTTCTCCATTCTTTCAAAGCTGAGGAGTGTAATGGTTTTAGAGTTTATTTGTTCTTCATGCCTGAGTAGTCAAAGGCAAAACAGAAGATACGTCAACGGGTGACACTAAAAGAGACTGTAAGCCAGTTGGTGTATACCAATGGTTTCAAGTCAATATATTTGTTGATTTCTAGTTTGTTACCCACAACTATAGGTTCCAAGAATCTCAGTCAGCAAGTCCATTGCACCAGCAACATAGTGTTCAGCGTTACCACCCTAAAATAACTCTTTCAGATCCAAGCGCATTTAAGGGCCTTTTATCTTGCTATTTGTGTTTGAAGTTTCAGGACTGATTTGAGCTGCATTTTCAAGCTCTTGTCCCTGTCCATGACAGTAGAAACCATCAAAAAACTTGAAACAGTATTTAGAAACTTGAGATTCTTAACTCCTGCAGAATTTCAGCATCCTGGCCTCCAAGAGAATGTTGAAGTGTCACAAACCAGAGAAATGGCAACTGCACTGGTGAGGCAGAGTAGGAAAGCAGTAACAGCAGTGGAGGCTCGAGCACAGCTGCTCATGTGAGCAACCATATCCTTCTGCCCAAACACCTGATCTGTCTGATCCTCTTTCTTTGTTGATGTGCTTGAATTCATTCAAGTTTTCCCAGAAAACTGGAAACAACTTCACATACAATTTACAGATTTTTGCTTATCCTGCTTTCTCAGGGAAACAAGGCTTATGTGAACTTTTTGAATGTATTTTGTCCAGCTTCACCCAAATCTGATAGCAGGGTTCTTAATGGAAACAGCTTTTTACAAGAAACATGTATGAACCTTGTATTGAGGTTGTATGTAGCCTGGAAAGTGACTTCTTCAGCCCACCAACATCAGAAGGATGTGGCATTTAATTCAGCTTTTTTCTTAAAGAATAAGTGTCAGTTACCCAGTTACTCATGCAGGTCTGGACCACATGCAACATCTGTTGCCCCTTCCAGGTCAAACAAAAAGCAGAAAAAAGTATCATGGCTCGGTCAAAAGGCTGCTGGCTGCTTCATTGGTCTGCTGCTCATGGAACTATTTATTTAAATCACTGTTTCAAAATGTCTCTGGTGTTAGGGTCCATGTTTCATTTTAATGATAGAGCATGTTCTTTCCCAACTATGCATCATATTTCTCCCTTGTAACTTCTGCCTTTGAGCTACTGTCTTCCGTGTGTTAGTCAGCAGAAGGCTGAAACATCCAACTGTGGCACATGCAACTTTTCCCATAACTATTTAATCTCACTTGAAGAGTGAAAGAGAAAAATTAATATCTCCATGAGCCTTCTGAAGGCTAAGATACATAGACAATAAAAAAGATCAACACAAGGTAACAGAAATGGAGTATTTGTCTGTTCAGGGATCACTGTATTCTACAGTGCAACAATTTCACTCAGGATCAGGTGCCTCAGGCAATGTGGCTGCTGTGTAAAAAGCAACTCCACACCTTATGAAAGCATGTAACCCTGTATGACAAATGGGAAATTATTACACAATAATTATATGCCCTTGCAAGACCTGATTGCTGGTACCTATCATTCCAAAATACATCTTCTAAGATTTTTATCAGATGGCTCACACTGTAACAGTCTCTCAACTTGTGCCCTCCCTTTAAAACCTGCAATGTGATGATTTCCACTGGTCCTCATCCATAAACTCTCTTTGAAGGGTCCCAAAGCACCTGTGGAAGAAGAGCCTAGTGCCTGAAGCTGAGTGTGAACAGGATGCAAATATAACCACAACTGAGGCTTCAGAGATCTACCTCCATACCTTCTCTTTCCTCTCTAACATTGAAATAATACGTCTGTTTGAGCTTTCTTAGCTAGGTCTGTCCTTCAGGACAGGGAAATGTCTTTTTTAAACTGCTTTTCTAGTACCCAGTGTAATAGTGTCCTGAACTCAGACAAACCTGTAGTCCTTATTGCAATATGGATAAGAAACATTGATAACCTCACTGCCACTTGGAGCTGCACCTATTTATGTCAAAGGGGCTCATCATCACTAGCCGATTAAAACGGGTTGCTGCTAATCAGAGGCAATGAAGTTGTTGAGGGGGAAGTGCTGACATGGAGAAAGAAAGTGATTAACTATCATTAGCCATCTTTTATGATATCAGAACAGACTCCTTGCCTGAGCCAGGTTGACTCCCACTTTCTCATTGATGCACTGGAGGATATTTTCTGAAGGATTCAGCCATATGGCTTTCATTCATTACAACTCTTCCTCCTTGAGTGAGCTCTCCTCTTACTAGTCTGATATATCTAGACAGGACATGCAGAAGGAACTGACTCAGTTTCCCCATGCACAATCTATTTCAAAATACTTGAAAGTATTTTGAATTCTTATGAATTTCATGGAGGGAGGAGGGAGGGTGGATTTTTTTATTTCCAAAGGTCAAGGAAAGACTGGCATTTAGGCATCTGCCATTATTATGTCCTAGCATTTTATTAGAGAGAGCTTTTAAGAAGCACACACTGCAGCTCAAAGGATCCAACTAGGGTCAGGGCTCCATTGTGCTAGGCAATACATACACAGAGTAAAATACAGTCCTCATCCTTTAAAAATGGCAATGGAGGACCAAAAAAAAAATAATAATGAGAGGGAAGAGGCTCAGCATAGTAAAGAGTATATTATAGTTATACAGCACCTCAGAAACCTAACAGAAACGAAACCCAGGTTTTGAACAAAACAGTGCTATCTCACTTCTCCCCATGTCCCACAATGGGATGGCTTTTCTCATACCAAAAACAACTTCATGCCACTTGAAGGTGGCAGAGCAGTGAACAGCTGGGTTCCAAAAAAGTGCCAGGCTGGCAGTGCTGGAGATCCTGAGTTTGCAGGAGGGATTGTGAGCAGATCATTCTCTTTTCAGATTGCTATTTTGATAAAGAGCATTGCTTAGCCATTACATCCATGTTTCTCATTCATCTAACTCAATTCTTTCAAACATAAGGATTTGAGGCTGTACATAGACTATGTATTTAATGTAATACGTGCCACATTTGACAGAGTCACATTTGACCCTTAAGTTCCTCTTTCCTTGGTCCCTACATTATTCATTTCTTTGCAATCCGTATTGGATCTTATGTTATAAGAGCATGATGGTTGGGGGCAATAAAATCTCACCAAGGAGATCAAGTTAGCAGTAAATAAGAAGCCAAGATAGGAGCTGAAGACAGTGATTAATTCTGGCAATGTAATGAAATGGCGCTGAATTAAAGGAGCCTGTAAACACATTCTGATATTTTTCCAGCCTCCCTGCCTTGTGATTTCTCTTCTAATTTGGCAGAATATTTTCTAAATGCTGAGGTATATCCTGCCAGTGTCAGTGTCCTCTCAGCTATTGTTACTAGGGGGGGGTTTTATTGTTATTCATCAGATATCAGCATCTAATGAATACTGTGAACACAAATTGATAAGTCCTCACTGAAAGAAGGTAAGCTTTAATAAAGTCAGAGCAGCTCTGCTGATTTACATCATCCGATAATCAGGGACAATGAGTTCACATGTACTTCAAATCATCAAGAAACTGTGGCAGCCCCTTCAAAACAGTTGCCTGGTCCAGCTACCTTTACATCACAATGTGATGTGATGCTGTTTTCCTCATGCACAGCAAATGGCCTTAAAGAATACAAATTAATCTTCCACATTCTCCCTTCAAGCACTGGGTTGCATGAAAGATCAAAAGCAGGTTAAGCTTTAAAAACCCCCACATTTATCTTGTATAGGGTAAGAGTCCACTCTTACATGAGGTTAGGGTGTGTAATGGCACCAAAATTAAATCCAGAACAGCATAATTAATCTTTTGCTGCACCCCATGCTGTACCAGGCAGTACCATTTTCTAACATTTTAGACAAGTCAGAACTCTAATAAAAGATGCTACAAGAAATGTTGGAATGTGAACTCCCTGTGCAACCTCTACCTTCATGCCCTGTCTTCCAGCTTTCTCCCAGCTCAGCCATGATGCCTTGAAAACCCTCTGTCCCACTAGGCAGAGAGATTGACTTATTACTCCTGTGAATTGTACACATGGGTTAGCATACGTGAAAACATGCCCTTGCCACTATTAATTCATCTGCCCTCCACCTTCCACTCCTGCTTTACCCACTCGCTTTTCAGATTAAAAGTGGTTTGGGGGAAGGGAAAAGATTATCTCTGAGGGGCAGATTGATGGGGGAAGAAGCCAAAGGATGCTGCAGCCCCACCCCAGAC
>VZTO01024690.1:23423-35952 GCA_013400615.1 Syrrhaptes paradoxus
CAATAGCAAGGGCATACAAAGACCACAGCAGTGATCATGATGCTTCTTGTAAAACAGTGGTTATTTCATAGGTGTCACTGCTGGAAGAAAAACACATTTAAAATCTCTGAAAGGTCTCTCATTTATTTTCAGTAGCTGGGATTCTTCAAGATGCATCATTTGGGCATTTGGGTCTGAATATTTCATCAGCGGAACTATGCCGTCAGACTTGGGACCCTTCTTACAAGCAGCTGTCAGGAGGATCATGCCTTGCCATCCAGCCGGGGAAAATGTTCACAGAATGCATTGAAACCGCCATACCAGATCAGACCAGACACATCTTGTCAGCAACAACCAGCACCAAAGATGCTCCACAAATTCTTCCACACCCTGACAACTTATCCTCCTTACACAGCTTCGTTTTCCTGCAAGCATTTTGATGCACCAGGGAAATCATTCAAACTGTCTTTGGTAGAGCCAGGATGGCACAGAACTGCTGTGAAATGTGTGCCACATAACATAAAGCTCTAATAACACTTCTTATATCCTAATTCTATGCAAACTTGAAATTCAGACAAGTTTTGCCAACAAAATAAAATCCTCTCACATTTTGAAAGCATTTCTAGCTACTACCTAGTACTGTCAATTCTTTTTGTGCTAGAATTTCCATAGTTTGTGATTGTTCTTCACTTGAGTGAAATTTAGAGCTTTTGATTCAGTTTGCCACCATAAAAATAAGTATTTGACTTAAATAATCCCCCCAAGGTGCAAATTCAAAGTCAAGTTAACATGGTATAGTAAGTTTCCAAGTGTCAGCTGAACCACAGTAACTGCCCACATATTCAATCACAGCCTTGGGCAAAGGTGCAGCAACTTATTAAAACAGAGGAACTTGAACTGCATTGTCTGAGGCCACAGTAAACCTTCAGAGGAAAACAACAGTGTGAGACAAGAGTATCGCGCAAACCCCTGAGTGATTAGTCAGTGGAGGTACATATGATTTTAACAGAGAAATCACATCCCCTCCAGCCTTTTTCATTGTTACTATTTTTCTTAGAGGAAGATTATGTTAGGGTGGATTGACAAATGGGACCTGGAACCACAAACATATTTTTGCCATCAGCATTAGTATTATCTTATAGTTGTCTATGTCTATAGATACTACTGTGTAAACTACACATAAACAAGCAAAAAAAAAGCCACAGTCCTTCCTCTGAACCACTTACAGTTTAACATGAAGAACAGCAACCAATCCCAATCTGCATCTTTTTTTCTGGCAAGCAGTGGCAGAAAGATGCAACAGAAAAAGAAAGGGGAACAGCATTAAAAAGTGCCAAAATCCAGCACCAGCCTCCTCTCTGCATTTGAGACCCTCCTGATCAAGTCAGACCAGCTGCAAACAAGCACTGCAGAGAGATGTCTCTCTGGAAGGTTTGGAGGGAGATATTTAGCTGCAGGCTCATGGGGAGGTGAGGGTAGGGAGTCTGTATTAACACATCTTGGTTACTCGAGACATCTGCTTTGACACTGGAGGCAATTGTGTCCAGTGGGAGGCTGAGGACAGAGAAAGGGGCAGGGATGCCTCAGACTGCTGCCACTGGCATTTGGAAATAATTTAGAAATAGATTTCATTAATCATGCCTACTTCCTAATTTTTTAGCACACCTCCTCTCCTCCTCTGACTTTTAGTGAATGCGAGGAGTGGCAACTAAGAGCAACTCCTGGGCCCAAATCCTGGAAGAACTGGTCCCTGAGCAAATAAGGCTCCTTCCCATAGAGTCTGCAAACAAAAGGGAAGTTTTAGTGGTGTTCAGATTGAAACATAGAAAGACTGAAGTGCCCAGGTCCCTCAATGACTTGTCTCATAGAAACTCATTCACAAATCCAAGGTCTGGACTCAGTCTGGCAAGAGTTTTCCTTGGTGCTGTTCTCCACAGATGCAGGCTGAGTGCTCAAGGCAATTCAGTGCCACATGGCCTCTTGCCTCAACAGTTCCTCAGCCACTCATGTCCACTTTTTCTTACTCTCTGAAATAGATGGATAAATCCATCTAATCTGTTTACTGTGTTTTTAATGCACCCATCATTGGAGAATTTATTCTAGGCAATATGGCTTGACTGTCTAATATCCAGAGGCAAAAATTTTATGAATCTGAATATAGCCAAGACTGAGCACATTGTGGTTTCACTCAACTCACTCTTTTCCTCCGGAATGTATTTGCAGTGACATTTCCCCTATTATTATCATCGTTAAGGAAAGCTCTATTATTTAAACAACAGTTGTAAAAAAGAATGGAGTATAATTATCGAAGGTCACCCCAGGACTGTATGCATGTGACAAAAAAGCATTGTGGCTTTTGCATCTTTCCTTGTGAACGAAGCTTCCTATGCTGGCTGTGGCAACTCAATTCCTGCATCCCTGGACACAGAGAAAGGAAGATAACTTGCCTCAAGTGGTCGGAGATGACTTCTGATTTGGACAAGTTGTTGAGTCTTCAAAGGGATGTAGAGAGAAAGTCCTTTGCCTACCTAGCTGGTCCTGGGGTATGACACAACTAGCATAGCTACAAATAGTCATTCATAAAACTTCCCAGTGTTGGCATTATACCCACTCAGGCTGTCAGACTGCTTTATTGTTCTCAAATCTATAAAGCCAGGGAGGCCTCTCTTCTTATCAAACACATAAATCACTTCAGCAGCCTGCTTTTGAGACCTACAGCAAAAATGGATGGAATTCATCTAGAGAGAGCTTTGGGGACGGGATATGAAGTGTGCCTCCATCAAAGAGGGCTAAGGTGTGGAAACAGAGACTAGAGTACTATATACATAGACAGCTCTTTGGGGATTTCCAGTCTGTTGCCTACTTAAGGACAGCTGTATTAAGTTCTCTGACACCTAAGGAACAACTGGGACACGTTTACACAAAATTGCAGTATTAGCCAAAAAAGGCCCCTGCCTCCTCCTCTTCCTCACGTAACAAGAGAAGCCTGAGCTGGTGTCAATTTCTTCTTGAATTCATAACAGAAATAAAGCAGTTCTGAAATTTCTACTATGTGTGTGACTCTTCTGTTGACAAATCTTTACATGATAGGACACTGGGGATGACGCTTAGCCTAGCAGAAATTTCTTCTTACATATTCAATTCTTTTTTCAGCATTTGAAATACTTTGATCAATCCAACCTCAATATTGAAACAGTTTTGAAATTTATTACACACCAATCTTAGATTTTTGCCTTGTCTGGCTGTCAATTTGTCTGAGATGGAGGTGCAAGGCACCTGCACCTTAAACCATTCATCATGGTATCCTTCAAAACAGAGGTGTTCTTACCCCCAGCTTCTGAGCACTTTCTGCTTGGGCTTTTAGGACTGAATCTAATGTTCATTAGGTTTTTTGTCAGATCCAAAATCTTGGGAAAGAGGTTTCAATGTGATGTTTTCCATGGAACTCAAAAATTCTACAGAGTTGACATCAAAGCCCCTGGCAGAGAGCAGATCGTACAGTCAGGTTAAATGACATAAAGGCCCCTTCTGGCTTTAAAATTTCTATTAGTCAAAAAATGTCAGCTGTGTGTTAAATATCATGACAGAACTGTTCAGGTGGAGGCTAAAAGTGAGTTTGTAGGTCATCAAGGTAGACAAGCCAGGGATTTATATAAATTAACACCGATTCAAATCTGGCCTAGAAGGTAGCCAGCTGCATGACCTGAGAGAAAATACCTCTCTCTTTCTCTCAAGAGTGAATTTAACCCAAAATGTAGTTATCCAGTGTGAACAGTGTGTAAAACATCAAGTTGTAGAGCAGTGTTCATGGTTAACAGAAATATAAGAAACACACAAGAAAACAGTTCCAGCCTAAAGAATGAAAGGAAACACACATATAAAGTTTCTGCCCTGTTACTTTGAGTTGAGCTGTACTTAAAACAGCTGGTGACACTATTCATCATCAAGAAGAATCAGGAGATGGGCTAATGGAGGAAATTAATGTCCACAAGGCAAAGGCCAGTGGTTTCCTTTTGCTTAAGCACAGCTGAGAAAATATCATGATAATGTTATCTTTCATGCAAGCAAACAGCTCTGAAAGTGACCACCTCTTTCTTCAGAAAACGTCTGCCCACGGAAGCTATCTGTCTGTCTGCAGGTTTTGTATGGACTCTTTCACCACAGCATTTAAGCACTTCCCCGTGTAAATTAAGGATGTTTGAGTCAAGAATAATACTGACATTATCACAAACACTGAAAAAACTAATTTTTCCAACTAAATAAATGAAAACTGTAGGGAAACAGCTACACTATTTTTATTCATAGGAATTAGAAGCGGTTGCAGTTCTCTATGGTGCTTTTGCTAAGTCTCAGTTGCCTTAGTGATAGGCAGATTTACCCCACTGAGAAAAGGGCAGTTTTCCTTGAGAGTGTCCCACATTTAAAGATGCCAAAATAAGTCCTGCCAGAAGCAGCCACAATGCTTAGAGGAGCAGAGGAGACATACAGCAATTGCTACCAACACTCTGTTTTGCCTAAAGACTTTAGGTACAGGAAGATAATCTTTGAAGAAAACCTCTCTTGTGGAAACAAACAGTCAGAACAAAGATAGGCATGAAAATAAAGTTGCCTTTGACTGTGCTAATTTACAAATAATGGTAAAGAGAAATCTGTTTTCAGGAAAGGGATGTGGCAAAAGAAGACATGGAAAACCTTTCATGTGAAAAGAGATTGAAATGAACACGTGCATGAGAAAAGAAAAGAACAAAGGGCACTCAGCTAAATTAAAAGGTAGAATATGCAAAACTACCCAGGGAACTACCTCTTCTCATACTAAGTGCAATCAAACCGTGGGATCCAAGCTTGCAGGTCTTCCTTGAGACCTAAAACTTAAAAGCCCAACTCGACTGGACACTTATATGAGTAACAGTAACAATTAGAATTATATAATGCTGAAAAGTAGCACATTTTGGAAACACTAGTAAATGCCCTATATTTGGAATGACGCTAATATCTCCTTTAAGAGCAGAGAAGTTCTTTGTGTCTTCATTTGTGTGGCACAGGTTGAGAGTGCAGATTACTTCACACAGGTTTACTGCAAGGATTTTTTATAGTTTCCTTGACTACCAAGTGTTTTGGGCTGACTGCTACCTCCATACAAACATTTTTTGGTTCACTAGCACTTCTGAAGCCAAAACAGAACTCGTATTTTTTATAAACCAAATTTATTCTGGTACCAAGCAGTTTTTGCTAAGAAAATTTAAGAGTATTTCACAATGAGAAATCATTGTAATTCAAGAGAAACAAGAGCAGTTTGAAAATATTACCCCAAAATGTTATTTTAAAGTCACATTTTTGTAGTTAATTGACTTCTGCAAGCCAGAGACATGGAGGGAAACTGGGGAACAGTTTGGCATTTCCAACCCATGGTTTTTTTTCCTGAGCTTATTGCTAGTTGGAGAAAAGGTCTAGCAAAACCTTGCATCTGGTCCAGGATGTGAACACTTGCATCTCAGTCCATCTGTAATGAAGTTTAGAAGAGCTACATAAGCTAAAAAATATGAAATAGTGAAAGTACAAATCATTAACAGCACAGATCTCCACCCTGTTCCTATACCGGGGTAAAAAACAAAAGAGAGTCATCTGCTGACCAGTAAATTGGGTAATTCATCATCACGTCTCCTACAAAGAGACTGAAGAACTAACTTTCCTGTTCCATACACAGCCTCTCCACACTAACTTGGACTTTGACATCTGTCAAAGTTTAGCTTATTGGGATCCTGTCATTTCAGAGGGAGTCGGTTGGTTGCTTGCTTGCTTGCTTGGTTTTTAAGTGAGATCGTTGCACGGTTCTAGGAAAATCACTCCATAAAACAGGGATTTGAACTGTGAAAATTTAGGAGAGATTTTTAGAACTATCATCTTCTGTGCCCAGTGTGATTTACCATACCCTGTTAGACTTAATCCATTAAAATGTAAGGAAGAACACAGAAGAACAATTCTGCTACAACTTTCTTCCTCATTGTTCCAAACTTTATCAGTGCAGCAGAGAGAATAGTCTCTCCCTGTCTAAAATGTTAAGCAGCACCCTATAACCCTGAGCCTAAGCACCAAAACTGCCTTCACAGTTCTTCATTAGCTTTAGGGTCCAATGCTTATTTACAAGAACCTTTTTAGTCAGTTCATTTATTATCAAAGGCAAACAACAAAACTAACATGCCTGTTAGTGCTGGTTGAATTGTACCAGTTTTTCAGACCCTTATTGCCTAAACTGAATATAAATTAATAGAATTCCACTGTAGTTTTTCTGCTTCATTTCTTACCCTGAGTTGGTATTGCATTTTGGCATTCAGTAAAATATCATCTAAAAATATCTACAAAAAAATAGCAGCAATGAATTGCACTAAACAAAATAAACTAAAAGTTATTATTTCCTTTAATGAGATGTTACTATATATACATTTGTGTATGTATATATATAAACACAGCCTCACACACATTTGTATAACAGTCTTCCTTCACAAAAATTAATTTCCTTTTAGTTGCTAAACAAAAAGTAGATCAAACTGATCAGCCGCTACCTGTCAGACACACAGGAGCTGGGTCTCACTGCTGCTCCTCAATTAAAACTGTGCACAGTATTAGTTCTTGGGGTATAAATTAGGTTTTTTTGCATTTCCACAGGCCAGGTCTCCTTGCTACTCCAACAGAGTGCATGCAGCAGGTAAGCATGTTGCTGCAAGCTGTCTTATTTAGCCAGTAACCTCTTTGACTCCTTCATACAGTAGCTAAGTACATCCCTGACTGGACTGAGACCCCTCAGCAGTGCTGCAGGGCCAACATGGGAGACAAGACATGAGCAGAAGGGAACTGAACAGACGTGGTATCCACTGAGCTAACAAAGACCGATGCCAACAGAAGCCTCCCTTGCCACTTAACCACCCGTTTTGGTACTTCAAGGTAAGCAGAAATGGTTTTGCATGAAATCAGGAACATTCAAGGCATCTGGTGATTAATAATAATAACTTAGCAATTTCAGAAAACTTGCAATTTCGGGTTATCTTTTCCTCAGATTTGGTTTAAAAAGCAGATATGTAAGACTGGTCCTAGGTCTTGTCTCTCTATGCTATTCAAGAAGACATAACTCTGATGATTGCTCCTAGGTAATCATTGTAACTCTCTGAATTAAATGCCTGGGCTCAACCCAGTAATAAAACTAAATTCAACCTGTGTCACCAGAACATAACTTTTAAAATAAACAACAGGGTGGAAGATTTAATGTGCTCTTTATAATAATGAACACTAATGGCTTTAGAGATTTAACCATTAGTTTTGTACACCTTAAAAACAGAAGTGGCACCCTCTGAGAGAGAAGGAAAAAAGCAGCTATAATTACATTTTTGGAATCGCACCTGAAAATCTATCAGGATTCAGCTTTCAAGAGCCAAAAAGATTTTTGGAAATGGCTGGTGTCATGGTAGAGACCACAGCTTTGGAAACAGCTGGAGCAATTCAAGCTATGAAAGTCACAGCTGTTCATGAACCCATGTAGCTGGAGCTGCCACCCCACAGCTGAGCCAACAGGAGGTCTGGGGTGAATGTCACCCTCAGCCAGCAGAGTCAGCTGAGTCTTCTGGCAGCAGTTCCCACTGAATTGACCAGGTGCTTGCAAAAGCAAGGAATACTTACAAACAGGGTACAGATTCAGAAAGCAGCAGTTACCTGCAATCGCACCAGCTACAGGCCCATGGGAATATTGGACTGTGCTCTGCAACACTCAACACATTTCTGAAAAGGATGTCCTAATGGCTCCTAGAAAATGGATTAAGATGCTTCTTGATAGCACCACTTCCCCCATTTCAGAACTGGCCCTGAGGCATGCATTACAGATAATTATGGACGTGTGATGTTCTTGTTGATTTGCAAAAAGCAGTTGTGCAACAAAACTTCTGGTTTGTTATTTGGAAGAAGCATTTGGTTGCTGTCACCAGATTATAGCTAATTTAGGCATAGTGAGGGCAGTAAAAGTGTGATATGACAGAGGTTTACAATGGAATTAATGTGGTGGAAAGGTGTGACGCACAATGGAAACTGTTTCTTTTGCAGCCTTGTATAGATGCCGGTGCATAAATTCAGCTGCTAACATAATCTGATTTTAAATATGGCACATATACCTTGTTCCTTTCTACTTTTTTATTTACTTTGGTTACATAAAATATATGTCATTAAGGCCACAATTGCTCTTGGTGATGTCAGTTAAAGCATTGGTGTGTCATTTTTTCTAAGTCTGTCTGTCTTTTATTAACCGGGTATCAGAGGAGAGCCGGCTCCCAAAGCCCTATGTGCCCTCGTCACAGACTGGGAGATGGGTGTGTGCTGCCAGATGGACCAGACATACCTCCCAGTACCAAAATTGAATGCAGTAGTAAGGACAATGTATGAGAGGAAGCCTGACCCAAGGAGGTGCTTTATTAGGAGATGTGCATGTCATGATTCGCAGACAGTACATTTATTGGCAGCTATTTCTGCAAGACTTAAGCTGAAAGAGTAGATCAAAGTTTGTAGGTACAAGAGCGGAAGAGAAAAATCAAACTAAACCAAAATTAAAGATAGTGTTTTTCAAGCATTTGAAGACCCTTTGTGAAGTCTGGACACCTCGAAACAGAGGGATCTGTGTCTACTTCATGGGACTTGCAGCCATGTCTGTTTAACCCAACTCTTGGATGCACAGGTTAAGTCAGAGTTATCTCTGGTGACAGCTAAAAGGTAAAACGCCCTGTCTGATTGCACAGTGCAGCTGATGGAGGCTCGCACCCCCTTCTCATGAACCTGGCACATGGGCTGGGTAGGCTGCAATGAGCTGGGTGGTGGCACTGCAGGGGGACAGGTGCTTGTCAATACAGTACTCCTGTAACAAATGGCAGGCACGGAAGTCACCAATGGCCATTCCTTATCCATCACCTTTAGAATATTTTATATAACTTGGGGGAGGGGGGAGGAGCAGTGTGAGCATTTTAAGTCATACTGTAATTTGGATCTATTTTCTGTAAGAACTTGTGTTTTATTTTTACTTGTTTTCTGCATCAATTAGACTTGATGTGAGGAAAAATTACAAACTCTGTTACAAAATTTACTGTTACAGAGCTAAGTTCAATGCTCAGCTCAGCTATGTCTGAGCTGCGTGATCAGCAAAGACAGCATTCAGGTCCTCTGGTATTTAAAGGGTATTTCACCTATCGATGAAGAAGGAAAGGCAAAAAGAAAGAATATCTTAATTTTTAACAAGCTGTCTCTTCCTCACTCCACTTGATTCATCACCTTGGTGTCCAACGCTTAATAATGAGACTATTTTCTTCAGAAAACAGCTTTTTTTTTTTTTTTCCAAAATTCAGTGGTTCTTTTTTTGTTACACAGGCTTCAGCTTCCCACTGCTGAAAGCAGATATCTGTTATAATTCACCGTAACACCAGGTAATTCCTATTCAGAATATGTGATTTATAGCTAAGAGATCTGACAGCGTGTTGGACTAGGAAGAAGCCAAACCAAACCCAGCAGAGGTTGTGCAAATTGTTAACTTATAGGACTGTATGTGTCCCAGGGACCATTTTCTTCCCTACTTCACCCTTTTTAGCTATTGCTTTGTTGTTGTGACTTGCTCTCTTCCTTATTGTAGGCTCCTTAAGGCAGTGACCAAGTCTCCCTGGCAGTTAACACAGTGCCTGACCTGTCAACACCCAGGTTCCCCTTGAGTCTATTCAGTGCTATCAAAGCCATGGAGCTGTAATGCCACCCCCTGCCATGCAAGTAGTGTGTGTTATTAAAGGCTTTCAAAATGTTTTAAAAAGGAGAAAATTATGTTACTGCAGTGAGGAATAGGCCACAGAAAAATACCACAGAGTGCCCAGTAGGCTAGTGACAGAGCTGCATGTACAATACCCTGCTCCTCTAGTGTGCAATAGCCTTCGAGCCCTATTTGCCTCCTGTAAGAAGATAAAGGCCATGATTCATGCTGAAGACACTGAGAGTGCAAGAATGACCCTAGCAAGTCCACAGGCACTAAGGTGATTTGTTTCAGCGACTGCCACCCGTGATTACTTTTGCTAGAGGTACCGAACAAGGGCATGTTCTCCACTCCTACAAGTAACTCTGACTCATCACAGGCATCAAAACACGCCGAGTAACATTAAAAAAAATCTGAAGCCTACATTTACATTTGCACTCACTGAACTGTGCTCATGTATTTGTGCACTAACCAAACTCTTTCTTCTTGCAGTAGGCATGGGTGCAAAGGGATAGTACAGCAGAGAAGGGCAGATCAGAGTCAAGTCCAGAAGATCAGAGTCAGTCAATTCCAGCAGAACAGAGCTCCAGATGCTTTGAGTGGAGTGAAAATGAAAGCTCTTTGCAAAACTGGGCTAATTTGCCAGAGTATTATGTTAGTAGAGTGCCAATGAATTTGTTCCAAAAATGTTGACCTGTCCTGTCTCAGGGGTCTGGAACAATACATCTCCAGTCCTTTTTTAAGAACCTGTGGCATGTAAGTAGTTTCTCTTTGTCCTGTTCTGATGTTTCAGTCAGACTCATAGTACCCTGTTTCCAAACAAAAAGTATTTTAATGGATCTAAAAGGAAATTTTTGCAAAATTCCCTTGAGAAAAATTCAAAATGCTCATTTTTTCTCCTAATTGGAATGAAACAAATACTCTGGATCATTCCTGAAAAAAAAATACCCTTTCTCAGTCATACTACTGAGCACAGTGTACATCACTCCAGTTATGCAGGAGTCACTTTGCACAGGACATGAATTCACATTTTGGCTTTCTGCATCTCTTTCAACCATCAGCAGAATTACAGCCACATGTCCACACAACACCAGGCAGTTGTTCAGAACAGGAAAAAAAGTACTGGTGCTTAACAGAAGAAATAAATTTGATGGACCATCAGAAGCCAGTCATAATTGCTTTGCATTAACACCTCTGGTTTCTCTCTAATCGCCATTAGTGACTGCACTTGGTCCCAGCCCCAGTGCTGCATCTCTCTGTAGGGTGGCACTTCCAGCAAGACGCGATTTCCCTTTTCCATCATGCTGGAAAACTGGGATGCAGGCAGTCCTCGGGACACCCAGTTGGGCAAAAACAAAGCTTGCATGGTTTGACTGGATCATGGCAGCCAGACAGGGACATTTTTTTCTTGTATGTTATCTTTTGATCCTGGCAAATCATCTTACATGCAATGGAGAATAATATTATCAGGAGATCATTCAGTTTTGGTTACTGTAGGGTGTGGAAATCACACACTGTGTTAAAAGCTGCACAGTGAAAATGATTGTCAGAATTATTTTAAACACATTAAGCTATTACCAATCACTCATTCTCTCTGAATTGAACAAAGCTCTAGCAACTGTCTGAAAGAGCAAAAGACTTCAAAATCATCCATCCTTTCCTTGAGTAACTTAAATGAAATCTGAGCTGGAAGATACGGATGTTATAAAAAGACACCTCTTTCGTATAAGCAGAAAAGGCTTGAATGGGTTAAGCCATATCTGGCTGAGTCCCAACAGACATAAAAATCACCTGTGCCTGCTCTGAAATAAATCAGTGTCCTTTTCTGCTGCTGCCGTTGTCTGGAAATAATGCAAATGCAATGGGCCTGCAGTGACATTGTGCCGCACTCGAAGGATACACATAATAAATTGTCCCCTAATACTGTTAAAGAGACATTTTCGTCTTACTCAGTAGCTTTTGTGGTTGAACTGTGCTACTTACTAGTTGAGGACTGTGATTTGGTGTCATGCCATTCTGCTCTATTATTCATATAGCATCTTATTTCTTATATACATATTTGGTTGAGTCTCAATATGCATTTTGCTGCTGACAATCAATGATAGTATGTTTGCTGGCATGCAGGAAAAAAGCAGGGAGTTTTCCTTCCACTTTGTTGCTGTTATTTTAATTATTTCTCTTCAACAGCAGCTGGAACAGATCGTAGATTCATGTGATTTGGTTCTACTGCATTCATCACTGGGAAAAATGCATGGCTGTGTTAAAGGAGGACAGAAAGAATTTGTCTGCTCAGTGGGAAGCTCTTGCTGTTCCATAATTGTTTGCTAAAAGGAAGCTGGAATAAAAATTGAGGTAAATGGATATCTGTGTCAATCCAATCCATCAAAATTAGTTTAACTGATTGGAGAGTCACAGCTTAGGAGCTGGATGTGAAAGCTGGCAAGCTCAAGATGAAAGGAAATAATTACTTACTTACTTTAAATATTTTAAACTTTAAAAATTATATCTGATTGCATCACACAAAAAATTAGTAGAACTACAAGCAAAGCATTTTCTAATATCCAGGAAATAGCCAAGTGGGCATAACTATATAAGAACAGTGAGAAGAGTTTAAACTGCAGAGCATAGTTGCATTTGGTTTGGGTTTGTTTTTTTTTTTTTAATTTAAGCAACACTAAATTCCAAAAATGCCCAGCCCTGTCCTAAAATTGCCCTCTATCCTGTACCAAGTCAAGTAGGCAGATATTTATGTATCCCTACAGAGAAACAGCTCAGGGAACTGATCCTGCT